>CAKAOH010039457.1:0-11317 GCA_916701665.1 Sebastiscus tertius | reverse complement strand
CAGCTGTGATCAGCTGCTGCTGTCATCAGAAACGGACGTCGCTTCAAGTGACGCTTCAAAGGAAACGACGTCTCATGTCTCCAAAAACATATTTCCTCGTTTCCTCTCTCCTCGAGTCTTTTCCTCGCCTCCTCCGCTCGCATCCCCCGTGGGCAGGACTAAGACGCGAGTAGAGGAGTCGAGGAGAGGAGTCGAGCCGTATAACAAAAGTAATGGGAAGGACCCCTGTTCTGCCCCTCCCCCTTGTCTTGCAGGTGCTGCCAGGTCTAAGTGATAATGGAGGTGATTGGAGTCCACCTGTGGAGAGTTTTTCAACTGCTGATTGGCTCACTCTCCTGCCATCTAGCCAATCGCTGTCGTGGGCTCCGTTCAAAAGAAGCACACTCCAGGCTGCCTCTCACTCTCTGACTCATTCTACTGAAGCATTTCACTTGTGCAGAAATCTGATTCTGGGGTGAAATTAAAAGATAAGGATTGTGGTAGTGATGGCGAGATGAAGCTTCATGAAGCTTTGAAGCTTTCCAGCAAATTAGTTCGGAAAAGGGTTCATTTCTCAAGGCTTCATGTGAACACGAAACCACCTGGTGGTCAAAGAGTGTAAAACGGGCAGATATGATCTTAACCATGTGATAAGATAAGATAAGATAAGATATTCCTTTATTAGTCCCGCAGTGGGGAAATTTGCAGTGTACAGCAGCAAATGGGATAGTGCAAAAAAACAAGATGCATCAACTAACATAGTAAAAAAAGAGCTAAACAAAGTGTAACAAAATATGAACCATTTAAATAGAAGGAAGTATAAAAATAGGAGCAGTATATACAGTGTTGACAATAAACAGACTATTAACAAAATTGCACAAGTGGAAAATGATATTGCACAGTGAGAATGAATGAATGAATGAATGAAATTCCACCTGAAAATATCAGGTTATTGTCAGTTTTTGGTGTGTAAGTGGTCTACTGGGAGCACAGATCTGTGATATACTGTATTTAAAGCCAGTAAAGGCTGTTGGGAATGACTATAAACAATGAAAAAAAGATATATTACCATGTAATCCATTATCCTATATAATATATAATATAATGTCTATTTTCTAGTAAGTATGTTATGAGTATATAACATACATGTATAATAAACTGTAATTGTTTTGTGAGCAATGCATCTTATGTGTGTAAACCAATCCTTTGGTCAATAATTGTATTGTAGTGTAGTGTAATATAATATAATAATGGCAGGAGGGGTAATATTAGTGTTCTGTGTTATTGATTCAACCAGTGAAGATCTGAACCACTTCCTGATCCAGTGACGTGGTATGGCCGGGCAGCGAGGCTTCGGACGTCATCAATGACGTCATTGGTCTAAAACGATACAAGCCTCGATACGCCCATCGAGGAAAACTTCCTGGATTACTCGACACACGCTCCGAAGCCTCGGCACAGCATGTAACATCACTAGTTTGTGGTGAGGAGGTAGAGGATCTAGGTAAGTTGGGGGTACCCTGTACACCTTTTCACGTAGTTTTGTTCATGTCTAGAAACACTTGGTTTATTGGTTGGTGATGGTGATGGTTTGCAATTTGTTTAAAGATGGCATTTAATCTTCAGGATTTTGTAGATGGTCCTAATTTGGATAAAGTGGAGTCATGTCGTAAAGATGATTTGCTTAGCATTGCGGCACACTTTGACATTGCAGTGTCAAGATATAGTGTTAAAAAAGAGATAAAAGCTAAGTTAATAGAAAAATTGGTAGAGTTAAAAGTTCTAGAGGTCCCAGGTTACCCTGATTCCTCTGGTGACGAAGGTTCACTTGACAATGGTTCTCTAGCAGAACCAAAGACTCCCAAGGAGGAATACTAACATTTTCTATTACATACCATACTATACTTTCAATATGCTCACAATGAGAATGCTAATATGCTGACACATACAAAGTACATTTCACTAAAAAGCAAAAATTTCAACCTCATGGTGGTACTAAAGGAAAAGTAGGGGGATCACCAAAGTCACTAGGATTCTTTTTCTGTGGTGGGGACCATGAAAGTCTGCACAAAATTTCATGGCAATCCATCCCAAACTTATTGAGATATTTCAGTCTGGACCAGAATGGTTCAATCAACAGACCAACACTGCCCTAGCTACGGTAAAAAAAACACCATCCACTCAGGCAACCATCCAATCAGACTGAGTCAGTCCTGCTTTACCTGTCCAGGTAGCCTGCTGGTAGAGCTGACCCTCCTGCTGTCTGTGTTCTCCTGTTCCTCCTGTCCTCTGCCTTTCCCTCCTTTCCTCAATCGTTTGGACTGGCACTGCACCTCCGTCAGAAGGCCTGAGAAAAAATATGCATTTTCAGACTCAAGTCAAATCAGTTAAATGCATATTGGTTAAGGTGGTATTGATTACTCGTCAATAATTTTCTTTTATTGAGTTAAAGTACAGTAGAGGTCGCTTACACTCAGCCAGCATTCCCACAGCGCGGCACTTCCTCAGCCGACAGTCTTGGCACTTCCTCCTCATGTACATGTCCATCTCACAGCCACCGCCACTCTTACAGTGATACACAGCCTTTTTAGTCACACTACGCCTAAAGAAACCTACAAGCAAAGGAGGGGAAGGAAGGACCTGGTGAGATTGAAACAAAACCTTGCTAGATTACCTTGTACAACTACAGCATTAGCGGAAAGAATAAAAAACAAAATTGAAAAGTGAGAACTACCTTTGCATCCCTCGCAGGTCAGAGCGTTGTAGTGATACCCTGACGCTTTATCTCCACACACCACACACAGCTCTTCCTGACCTCTGCCCTTCCCTCCTGACCCCACCCGTGTCCTCCGCCCCAGGGGCAGTCCTACCGCTCCGAGCCCCTCAGCTAGGCCCCCACAGTGGGGCTCGGGGCTGGGCTCATAGGGGGCCTCCAGGCAATGAGGGCTATAGTGGTACGAAGGATGGCAGGGTTGCGAAGAGGAAGAAGAGGAGGAGGGAGAGGAGGTGGAGGAGGGCGGAGAGCCATAGAGGGAGAAGGGCAGGTTGGCAGGGCTGTACTGTTGTTGGCTGTAAGGGAGCAGCTGGAGGTCAGGGTCCTGTAGGGGGTAGCCCAGAGGGTCAGCCAGCATGTCTGAAATGGAAAAAGGGTAGAAGTCCAAGGACAAAAACTTGTATTAATTGTTTTGTAGGTCAAAAATGTAGGTTTAAAAACTAATGAGGCTTAAGGCATAGGTATGGCTTTTATTAGTATCAAAACCCGCGCGCGCACAAAACAGTATCTGCAAGCGGAAAAGCATCCTTGTGAGGGAGCATTTCTGCTCCGTGTGCACAAATGCAGTCCTCGACCCTCTCTACACACTCAGCTCAACATAAAAAGTTGACTTTGAGTCTTTGGAGGCGGGATGGAATAGACAGTGGCCAATTTGTCCGCTCCTTTGATTGGTCACTTTAAACACCTCTACAGTCTCTGAGGGCGAAGGCAGAACATGAACAATTCATGAACACGACACCTATGTCCAATCATAGAGCACAGAACACGTGACCATCCACTCCTCCAAATATTACAATGTTGTATCTGGGAAGCAATTGAGTATAAATTATTATTCATATATAAAATTAAATCACATTCAATGTTTAGATGCATTTAAAGGGGTTAGAAAGGAATACCCTTTTTGAGAGCTTTCCAAAGGTTGCTTTTCTTTTCTCTTTTGCTTTGATACATTTTTTTCTTTACTTTTATATTTTTAAAAACAAACATGAAAATAACATCTAATAAATTTAACAGAGGACATGATGTAATCATTGGGCATTTTAACTACTTCTTCTGGTACGTTCTGCACAGCTGTCAAAAAAGTAAGAAAAAATGCAAACACTATGGGAAGCTTCTCTTTTCTCTTAAAATTATTTTCCTAAACCTGAGAGTCAAAGTCAGGGGGTGTTTATTAGGGCCTGAGCACCAACAACGTCGGGCCAGCGAAGGCCCTATTGAAACTGTAGTGTTTATCAGGGCCCGGGCACCGACAATGTCGGGCCAGCGAAGGCCCTATAGAAACTGTAGGAACTATTCTTTTTTTTATTTTTATTTTTCTCTCAAATGAATCGCCTTTTTGACGACCTTAACATGCTCAAAAAGTTGTTAAACTTGACACACTTATCAGACGCGGTGAAAAATGTGATATTTAAAGGTTTTCGGGCTTGGGTGTTGCAAAATGGCTCGCTGGCACCCCCTAGAAAATTGGAAAAATTCTGCCCCTCACTCCGGTTTCACCTACATGTATGAAATTTGGCAGACAGATGTAACATGTGGAGACGCACAAAAAAAGCCTCTGGGAGGTGTGCCCAAAACTCAACAGGAAGTCATTTTTAATTTAATATGCGATTTTTGCCCATTTTTAGCGTTTCATAGGCCATGCAATTTAACGCACTCCTCCTGTAGATTTAATCAGATTGACTTGAAGTTTGGTCAAGATCATCTTAAGACGTCAAGGATGAAAAGTTATTCAAATGGTGAGTTTTCACTGAATGACCTGACTGTGGCGTGGCGGGCATTTTGAGCCATTTGCCATGAAACAGGAAGTTGTTGTAACTCCACTGTCCGATCTGCCCCAAATTTCTCAGGCATGATAAGGGTCCAGTCCTGAGGACATTTACATGCAAAAATAGACTCATAGCCCCGCCCCAAGATGTTAGCCACGCCCCCTTTCATAACTCATGAACCGTTTGTCGTAGAGTCTTGTGGGAGGTGTCGACTCAGCAGAGAGTTCCTGTTTCATTGGTGAAGGTTATCCCCGCCCCATATTCATTAGCCCCGCCCCTTTCATAACTCGTGAACCATTTGTCCTAGACTCTTGTGGGAGGTACAATATCACTCAGCAGAGAGTGTCTGTTAAGTTGGTAATATTTCATTATTATTGTTGTTGTTGGCATTTCATTGGAGGAGTGGATGGTCACGTGTTCAGTGCTCTATGATTGGACAAAGGTGTCACGTGTTTATGAATTATTCATGTTCTGCCTTCGCCGTCAGAGACTGTAGGTGTTGAAAGTGACCAATGAAAGGAGCAGACACATCAGCCACTGTCTATTCCATCCCCGCCTCCAAAGTCCCAAAAGTCAACTTAACAAGCGAGTTGAGCAGTTGCGAGCGCGTAGAGAGGGTCGAGCGAGTGCTTATTACAGCCCCGCGCTTGTGGGACTGCATTTGTGCACACGGAGCAGAAATGCACCCTCGCGAGGATGCTTTTCCTTCTGGTTACCGGTTCAATCCCCGGACCGGCAGGATAAATCTGCGAGGGGAAAGTGAAAAAGCAGCACTTGCTCCTCCCTCATTACCACCACTAAGGTGCCCTTGAGCAAGGCCGTTTACCCCAACCGCTCCAGTGGAGGTGCTCATTGGCCAGCAGATCAGACTGTGGTTGTACTGGGAAGCTTCCAGTTGTGAATGTTTAACTGTGTGAATGTGATCATTGCGTTCCTGAAAAAGAGAGCATTGCTCTCGGTGAACCTCTCCTGAATAAATAAAGGTAAAAAACAAACAAAACAAAAAAAACGCCATGCATAGGCCATATAGGTGGTTGCCTAGGGCGCCACCTTCTGGGGCTCTAAAAAAAAAAAAAATGTTGATGGGCACCCTTCCTCATTTTCTGCATTGAGGTAACAAATGAAGGAAGAAAGAAAGAAAGACACTTTTCACCCCTGTAACTCTCTTTTGCACACTTTTTCATCTGCACTGCCACACTTATTTGTTAATAAAAGTGGAAATTGTCGTGAAACTGACTAAACACCTTAAGCTAACAATATCAGGGACCAATTGTTTATTTATATTATAATAAATACAATTATTTATGAAAAAGCCGAATTTTGCCTAGGGCACCAAAAGGGCTAGAGCCGGCCCTGCCTGTGTACATTTTTTTTAAAATTTGATTTTATTATTATTGTGACATGCATAAATAATATGCCCAGCCCAAACGGGCTTACAAGACACCATTATTGGGTGTTCCCCCAACTTTCAGCTTGGTCAACCTGTACAGCAAGACCTCCAAGCTCCACTTACCAGTCTCATCAGTGGTGGAAGAATTCAAAGCCACCAAGGCAAGAGCAGTCAGCACACTGCTACTGTCTGAAGATGAGAAAGTCAGACACGCTAACAAAACCCTCAAGTGTGGCAGGAAGTGGAAACCTCAGGAAGCGGTAAAGGAAGCTGAAGCATACTGGAAACATCAGGAAATCGTTGGGGTGGTTTGTCAAGGAAGGTTAGGACTTGGAAACTACAATGCCAAGACATGGAGTAAGGCCAATGCCAAAGGCAGGAGAGGACTTGTGGTGCAGAGAGTCCGAGAGGCAGCAGAAGAAGACAGCCGTGTAAAAGCAGTAGGGCTCGCCTCCCAAGGACGGTGGACGCAGTGGGACCAGGCACTCGAGCGTTCGCTGTCCTGGAAGGAACTCTGGGGTACCGACCAGGGCAAGCTGTCCTTCCTCCTGCGGGCTGTGGCCGATCTCCTGCCAAACCCAAACAACCTAAAGATCTGGGGCAAAGAAGAGGACCCATCCTGCAAACAGTGTGGAGCAACCCTCTGTACCCTGAATTACATCTTGACTGGATGTCCCAAAGCTCTGGGTGAAGGCCGTTACAGGTGGAGGCACGATAAGGTCCTTACAGAAATTGCCAAATGGACAGACCTACAGAGGGTTAAAGCCAACACACACCAGGCACCACCACCACCCGGAGTCATCGGTTTCCAAAGAGAAGGAGATAAGGTTACCTGGGGAAATAGCCATGGTAGCCGAGAGTAGCTCAAGGTGGCTGTGGTTGACAGGAGCCTGCAGTTGGAACCCTTCTGCAGGTGAAGGCTAATGTAGTCTCCACTGCCCCACTCAGGTGAAGCGTACAGGCTAAGGGGCGAAACGCTTGTGACCCTGAGATACCTGCTGAAGATGCTGAAGGGTTCCCATCAATGTGAATGCTCTGACCACCTTGCCACCAATGAATATTATTTAGAGGAGGAACGTGCAACACCATGTCCTAAGTTGCTCCTGCAGTTTCTGCTTGTAGCAAAGCATCTCTGATGTTTATTTCACCATTTAGAAAAGAAAAAAAGACAAAGGCAGAAACCAGAGTAGCAGCATAAATTACAAATAATACTGAACAAATAAATCATCCTGACATTTTTCCAAGCTTGAGAAACAAAAGTAGCTGACTTATAAGCATTAAAACTTTGTGCTTGATTTGAATATAATTTATGTTCGTAATTTGGGTTTTAACAATATATTTTTCAACCATTTTTCTTAAAATCTAGCAAGGAACTTTTTTCTAATTGTGTTCATGCTACATGATAAATGATTACTATACATATATTGTAATTCAGCTTCCTCAAATTAGCTTTAAGTTCTGTAGTCCATGGAGCATTATGTGATGTACTCAAAAGAAAAACCTTCTCATTGATCCTGTATTCTGACATTCTGATATTAAGCAAAAGATTCCACAGTCTTATCATTTCACATTTTCGGATTATTGAACCAGGAATCCATCCCAGATCACCCCGAACAGCATAGGAGCAAACTTATGAACACCTAAAACACAGTGTGCAGCTCTGTTCTGTATAGAGTCTGCTATTTGACAATCTTTGAAGCCCCATATGCCTGAAGCATAATTTAATATGGGGGAGACACATGCATCATAAAGTATGTAAAATACCCAAGATCTTTACAAATTTTGAACTTGTTAACAACAGACCCTAATGCTATCTCAGCTGAACCTGCTAAGATTTTAATTCCAACTTCATAGGTCATAAATTAATCAAGTGTAAATCCCAAATATTTGTATTCAGGTGCATATTCCAGTGTTACTGTGTACAGTGTACACTTTTTCTTACATCTGTTAATAACTTTCTTCCTGAATTGAACTATCTGTGTTTTACCTTGGTTTATTGACAACCTCCATCCTTAACACCAGGTCTTTAACAAATTCAACATATTTTGTAAATCGTCCTCAGATTCAGCCAGTAGAGCAATATCATCTGCGTACAACAAAATGCCCAGAATTAAATCATTCAAATGTATACCTAAGTTAGATTCCTTAATTTCAAGAGCCAAGTCATTTACATAAACTGTGAACAGGGTATAGGAGAAAGAACATCACCTTGTTTAACACCAAAGGGAGAACTAAAGCAATCAGTTTGTAAATGATTTACTTCTAAAGAAGCAACAGAACAACTGCACAATGATTTGTGCAGTTTACAAAATCTGCCATCTACCCCTGCTTTTAAAAGTTTTAAAGCAAGTAAATCTCTCTGAATCCAATCAAAAGCCTTTAGGAAATCAACAAAACATACAAAAGTAGATTTACTTTCCACAATTCTTGCTCTAACAATAGTTGAAATTGAGTGAATATGATCAATGCAGGCTCGATTTTTCCTAAACACATTCTGCTTATCAACCAAATATTCCACAGTTTCCAGGTATTTGGTCAGCCTAACATTCAAATACTAGAATACAATTTCTACACTATAAGAATGCTGATTCCCTGTAATTAAGAGGTATTCTTGGATCAGTCTTCTATGATGTTGGAATGGGTTAGATAATAGATTCATACCATGCAGAAGGAATAATACTGTATTTTAAGGAACATTTTAAAAAACAAAAAGCACATTTAGAATTGGTGGTGACTTTAATACTTTGTTTGGGATTTCCTCCACACCTACAGCTTTCTCCAACTTTGACTTGTCTATAGCAGCTCTCACTTCCTCCAAAGTAATATGATAATTCCAAAATACATTTGATGAATAACCGTCTTAGTTCATATTTCTCTCCAACTCCAACTTTTAAATCACATGCTTCTTTAAAAATTATATAATCAAAAATAGATGGAATATGATTTCCTGAAAATAAATCAGCAAGATCTTGCTCCCATTTTTTGAGTACAAACTCTTTCCTACTTTCAATAGTATCATTACTAAGAACAATTTCCATAGGTATTTTCTGCTGTCTCCTGGGTCCCAGTTTATTGATTTCCTTCCAAAATTGTTGTGGATTATTGGTTTGTAAGTAACCAAATTTTAAAGATCGTCTTCTCCAAAATTTAAATGTAAATTTCTATTAAATGTAAATTGAGCTTGCCTTTATCTATCTCTCAGCTGTTGTCTACTCACAGGGTCATTACATCTGAGATGTTCCCTTTCAGCCATTTTCCTTCATTCCACAGCTTTTTAAAGTGGAACTTCCAATAAGGCTTGGAACTCCTTCTTTTCTGAGCCTCATTTTGATTAGATTTTATGGGTTGACATTTATCTATTTCTAAAATGAACATATCACACAACTTATTATACCATCCATCAACACTACTCTGTGTACTTTTACAAATTTCAAGTTGTCTAATGAATTCCAACGAAGCAGAGCAACACATATTAGAGGATAGAAAATTCTCAGGAAAAGTTCTTCTTGTTTGAACAACTGATATGTTTTCCTCAGTTATTTGAACCCATACCTTAAATTTTACCATCAATAAGAAATTATCAAGTAAGTGACATCTTTCTCCAATGAGATCAATACAGGCTGCATCATTACTATTCATAAGATCCGTTGAGGTAATTACTTTAAAATCGTCACAAGATGTCATGAGGTGTTATTATGTAGTCAACCACAGTTTTTCCTCTTACTGATAGAGATGTAAAATCATCATATTTGGGATTATTTCTGCCATTTAAAACACAGCATTTAGAATCCCTAAGAAAGTCAAGAAATGATTCACCATGGGCATTACTACTCAGATCTATAGCAACTCTAGGTGGAACATTGTCTAAATCCCCAATACAATCCTCTTTATCAGCAATACCACTATTTAAATCGCCACATGAATAAATAGCATCTGTGTCAAGAGAATAAACTTAAGTAGGTAACTGAAAAATGTATTACAATCTCTTCCTCTTGTAGATCCTTCTGGGGACAAACAACAGGAGAAAATCACAAAACTATAATGCAGATCTGGATGTTAAAACTGTAGGGTGGAGTCAGGTAAAATGGGCCAGATGATTTTGGAGCATCATAACTCTTTAAAATTTTACAGCCAGTCCCAATAACTGATCTTGCATTGTTGCTACAACACTACTTGACATGTACCAATAGTTTTAATGGGTCTGAGGATGCTAATACTGGCAGGGCATAGTATTACATGAAGCATGTCAGAGAAATTGTATGGTAAATGAGCCTGAAATGTCACTCAGAACTAATAAGGAAGATAAAGCAACTAGAAGCGCACTCGGAGAGAGCAGCCCTCCGCCAAGGCAGGTTTCATGTATTTCGCTGCCCCCCCTATGGTGGCCTGTGATGTTGATGCACAGGCTGAGCGGAGTTATTCAAAAAAATTCCTGAAGTCGGATCATGATCCGGATCGCCACCAAAATCTAATGGATTGTTCATTGTGCCATACCCCACCCCCCCCCCCAAAAAAATCATTCAAATCCATCACAGACTTTTGGAGTTATCGTCCAAACGGACAAACCAACCAACAAACAAACCAACCAACCAACAAACACACCTACCAACCAACGAACAAACCAACAAACCAATTCAATTCAATTCAATTTATTTTTAAAAAGCGTCAAATCATAACAGAAGTTATCTCGAGACACTTTATATATTGTCAGGTCAAACTGAAGTTTCCAGGAAATTAAGATTTATAAATATTAATAAATAGAAATTAAGAAAATAATATAAATAGAAAAATAGAAAATAAATAAATCCGAAAGAAAAAATAGAAAATAAATAAATCAGAAAGTAATTTGTAAATTAATAAGTCCACTAGAAAAACTGAGTGCTCAGGGAGTAAACCAGAGGGGACTAATTACTCCAATTACGCCCGGAGTTTATAAAAGCAACACTCTCAGTGTCACAGTAAAAAGGGTCCTGAAAAGATAGCAGTGCGCTAACAAGCAGGGCTGTCATTCAAACAGCGTTGCAATCTGCAGTAAAACTATGTGTGAAAAGGACATCTACAAAGTGTGAGAGGCAGCCGGTAAGAATACTGGATCACAGACTGAGAGACTGTTTACCTGGTGGAGATCGCTGATGCTGTTGTTTAGTCCGTCTGTTTGTGCCGGTAGTTAACTTTGTTTGTAGCAGATCATTTGTTTAATGCTGCCGATTGTTTGTTTTGAATGTCCGGTAGATAATACAGTGAGAGGCGGTGAATTGTGACGATCAAAGAGCTAAAAGAGTGTTGATTGTTTGTTAATTTGTTTGTTAAGTGCGGGCATATCCTGGTTCATTCATTCACAAATGTGGTGAGAAGTACAGGGGCTTATGGGAAATGTAGTTTAAAATTACTGCGTGATTTAATATGAAC
>CAKAOH010039456.1:0-18906 GCA_916701665.1 Sebastiscus tertius | reverse complement strand
AGAGTCACAGGCAGGAAAGTTGTTCAAAATAAAAGCGAGCTTTAATAATATTAAGCTGAATATACTGAAACAACAAAAAGGCAGGGCATCAAGAAAAACCAAAAATGCAGGGATGGGAACAAAGTACAAAAGAACAAATAGAAACAAACAACAAAAACCAAACAGAGGACAAAAACAAAAATACACTAACCAGTGAAACACGGGGAAAACCAGGAATCAGGGCAGGAGGTAACAAGAAACACGGAGGACCAGGTAGACGGGGCTGGAGAGACAAGCGATCCGACAAGGGCAGAGGGGAACACACAGGCTTAAATACAAGAAATGATTAACACAGGTGAAACAAATCATGGCAGGGCAGACAATCAACAAAAGGCGGGAAAACAAACAAAGGTCACGTAACCTCTGTACTGAACTTACGGCACTTCCAGTGTTATTTTAACCCAAACCGTGATCTTTTCCTCAACCTAACTAAGTAGTTTTGTTGCCTAAGCCTAACCAAGTCGATCTATTTGGGATCATCCTCTGGGGATCATGAATATTCATCTCGCCAATAGGTGTTGTTAACTTGTTGGACTAACAACTGACAGCAGTGTCATCGTCCTCCGGCGCTGTTGATACTGAAACATGAGAAGAAAATAAATATTTCCACATTGTTGATCCTACTGCTGCGGTGCAACACAATACAGACTTTGTTTAGCTTTTCTGTTCACACGTCACTCTGTTGTAATCACTATTATGTTGACCAAAGAGCAAATGCAATAGCAAGTGCAGTCATGTCCAAACAATAGACCCTTCCCCCCAGGGTCTGAAATTAGCACCCGCCACTTGCCAAATGCGGGTAAATTGTTGGCATTAGCCGGTAAAATGGGCGGGCCATCTGCCACTTTGGCAGGCAGGGAAAACGCTAAAGATGCAAATAGAGAACTGGTTCCCATTAAGAACGGGTTCTTACTTGTCCAATTCCTTGGCATCTCATGCTTCTGTGACTATCGATTCCTCTGTATTGATGCTTTCCCACAGTTACGCAATGACGCATACGCACGCTGTATCATGTTTTCATTCATGTTTGTTTTGGACCGGAGCCATGGCAGAGAGAAAAAAAGCACTCAACAGCACGACCTTATAAACCTGAGGAAGCGACACTGTGAACAACAAATCAGTGTTGAAATCAACGGAAGGACAGTTGGTAACGTTAGCTGTTAGCAGCCGGTTGGCAGCACAGTCCTGCTTGGATAAATAACGGAGCTACTAGCGTTAACGGAGGTGCCACTGAGTTACAATTATGAGGTGTTCAAATGCTGCTCAGGAAAAATCACTATTGGGCGAAGGTAAATTACAACGTTATCATGATGTGTTCAAATGTAATCTTGTAAAATGAATTTTTTGGCGAGAAACTTGAGTAAATCCAATTGTTTGAAGGAGATGTTTTCACATCATTATAAAATAGATATTAGAGAGAGAATTATGACCTGTTTAACTTCCTAACACTAGCTCTAAGCAGCCTGCCAAGATTTTTTTAATCAAAGCAAATATTTAAATAATCATAATCATTTGAATTGTTTGTTTTTATGCAAACAACCACTATAGATGACAATAACAAAGTACAGTACTGTGTACAGTAACCTCCCTGCCAACAAAAATAGGGCTTGAACACTGTAATTTACCGTGTATAATGTTTTTTGTGTAAAATATGTTGACGATTGAATGACGTCAGATCTAAAAATGTATTCCTTCATTTAGCGCATAGATTTCAATAGTGGCAGATAACATTTCTGAGTGGCAGACAAAAATAATACTTGTCTGCCACAGTGGCAGGAAGTGAAGAAAGTTAATTCCAGATCCCTACTTCCCTTTATCCTTCCCCCTTTCAGCAGGAAAGATTGCACTGCAACCAACTCACTTCCCTCTGACAGGGATTCAAAACACACAGTGTCCCTGTTTAATTATTTTAAAAGTTGGCTTCAGGCACTATGTTCATGTTCTATTTACATGCATACACACAGACAACATGTCTTTTTTAACCAAAGACACACAAAGTTGAACTCTAGCTGTTGATTTACAGGCTATTGTAGATGTTTAACAGGAGGAGGCGTTTTAACAGCACAACACAATAAATCTCTCGCTCAGTGTGTGAGATTCTCACCGCTGTCTGACAGATTTCCTCTTTTCACTTCTCCTCCTCTTTCTTCTCTCCACCCCTCAGCACCACAGAGGCAAGCTTTGGATCAGCTCATGCAGCTAATCTAAATACTGTACGAGCCAGAGCATGCAGCTCTGACTTCAGGTCAGCGTTAGAACCTGGAGAAAGTCGTGTTTTAGTCCTGTGAAGTTTTCAGGTTTGGAAGTCACCATGGTTGACAGCATGGACATGGAGAAGCAACAGAAGCGCTACTGCATCCGCAGTAAGCATGTAGTCATCATCTGTGTGACGGTGGTGGTGTGCTCTGTGGCGGTGGGCCTCGGGGTGGGCCTCTCCAGGTCAGACACCACCACCACCACTACTCCCTCCACACCAGCCCCCACAGCACTGCCTACCCAGCCCCCCCTGCCTGCCAGAGGGCCCTGTATGCCTTCCTCTGACTCCAACGGGGACTGGAAGAATTTCCGTCTGCCCAGCTACGTGAACCCGGTCCACTATGACCTGCACCTGGAGCCGGACCTGGTCGACGACACCTACACGGGCACCGTGGAGGTCCACGTGGAAGTCAGCAAGCCCACTCGCCATCTGTGGCTTCACATTAGGGAGACGTTTGTCAGCGCCATGCCCAGGCTGAGGATGCTGAACAGCCAGAGGGAGGTCGCAGTGAAGAGCTGCTTTGAATACAAACCTCAGGAGTATGTGGTGGTGGAGGCCATAGAGGAGCTGCCAGTCACCGGCCCAGGGGAGGTGTACGTGCTCAGCCTGGACTTCCAGGGCTGGCTCAACGGCTCTGTGGTGGGATTCTACAGGGTCATCTACACCGAGGACGACGTCACCAAGTAAGTTCTTTGATTTGATTCTGTCATACACACGCATCAACACAACAAAAAGAAAATAAAGTGACATGTAGACAGAAGAAACATAGCTTCAGTCTTTTAAGGAAATGCTGGTAACACATATTTTGACTCACACTATTCACCATCTAAAAGCAGTATATGAAAAAAATATGTTTATAACACATTATAATGGAGTAGTAAGTAATGTCAATTTTGTATATAAAATTACTAGAATAATTTGACAAAAAATAATTTATATCCACTTACTATCTTTATGTGAGGTGCAGAGATGTGGTTGAAAGTTCTGGAAAAAGTAAGTGGACATTGTGGAATCAAGATTTTGTTTTTCAGCTAAAATAATAATATAAAGAGGAATTTTCTACTTTAACCCTAATTACCCTCACATGTTCCTTGAAGTAGCTTCCAAGCTACTATAAAAACATTAACAATATATATATGTTTTGGTTGGTCATTAAATGGAATATGCTGGATCTCTTTTGCATAAATGTATACATATTTTCCCCCAAATTCAGCCTACTAGATACTACCTAGATACTGTACATGTTTTATTTTTTGGAAAATGTGCATCTTTGTTAGCATGCAAAGTAAAGTTTGGGGGTTCAGTCTATGGTTGACTGTCTTGAACGTAAATTTTTGACCCTGGAAATAATAATTTGACAAATCAATCCCAGCTCGAGGTCCACTTAGTGGCTTTTTCTGGAGCTTTAACTGTATCACATGGCCTTCATTAGCGGATGGAATTTGCTCAGTTGTTATGGAGATGCTATGGATGAAATCATAACAGCTACTGAGCTATTAACTGATCCATCTCCATGAGCAAACTCCATCTACTGACGAAGACTGTCCGATATGATGCGTCAAGAAAAGCTCATAAGTGGTTAGGTTTGTTTTATCAAATTCTGATCAATAACAACACATTGCTACTCTTGTTGAACTAAACCTTGGCTCAGTTTTTTTGGAGTTAATACTAACTTATATTTTGAAACAAACACTATTCAGCTGGAGTTGGCTGTAAAAAGTTTGATTCCTTTATGGAGAGCAGTTGGGCTCAGCTTGGATTCATGTCAGTTCCAATGGATTCCTGTGATGACACATGTTTACACTGCAGAAAAAAAATGATCCATCCATAGAAAATGTTCAAACCACTCCAGAGACATAATCCACTTAAGTCCTGTGGTATGTTCCAAACAGTCATTGTTTCATTGGCTAAATGCACTACCTTATACATACTGAGCATGTAGATGGACAGCACAGATGTGGTTTAGGCTGCAGAAGAGGGGTTTAAAGGATTCTATGGACCTTTTTGCCACCATGCAAACTTAACTGACATGAATTAAACGTCTTCAGGGGATACGTGTTAAAATCACTCAAAAGACAGATTTAGGAGTATCACTTTAAATTTTAGGTTTTGGTAAAGGTCATTACTTTAACAGTAAACACTGCCTTGGTCGAGTCTATTGGGGCCACGATGTTTATTGATATGATAAAAAAAAAAAGAAAGAAGTAGATAAGAAGTTCCTCAGGGATAAGGCTCGGTTAGGGGAAGTAACTGATGCAAAATACCAGAGGTGGTGTCAATCAGAGATGACAAACTTGCATCTAAATGTATTTAACTTTGTTATAGAGTATTAATCTGAACAATTTTAGGGGTTAAAAGCTATAGGAAAAAAAAGATATAAAGCTCTTGGTCTCAAACACATTTGCAATAATCTGTCCTTCATTTGATCACCAGAAAGATTGCTGCGACTGATCATGAGCCAACAGATGCCCGCAAGTCATTTCCCTGCTTCGATGAACCCAATAAGAAGGCCACCTACAAAATCTCCATCACTCATAATGAAAACTACACAGCTCTGTCCAACATGCCGCCTGAGGTAGGACTCAAGCCAGAGATGCTAAACATTGACATTTTAAATCTGCTAAATTAAATATCCAGAGCATTAATATAGCGGCAAACAACCATTTGCTCTATAGAGGAGTACAGTCTACCTGAGCAGAGAATGAAGTCATACGTGGCCTTATTGCTCATCCCAAAGTCCTTTTCTCTTGTACATATGAAACATATTGTTTGAAAATACAGTCATAAAGCATAAATCTAACCTCTGTGACGCTTCTATAAACAGTTAACGACATGACATTTAATTACATCTTTATTACCCTTTACATTTATAACTGTACTACAATAGGTAACAGCTCTACCCTGCAACTATTAAGTCTTCTTTGTGGACTATAAACTGGTGAGGCTGCTGTCTTTGCCTGAGATGTGCAGCTTTAGCCTCAGACTTTTAGCATTGTACAATGTATGTAGCCATCATGTGTATATTTAAAGACAGTTTTTTACAGGTTTCTAGTAGGGCTGTCAAAGTTAACACGATAATAACGTGCAAATTCATTTTAACGCCACTAATTTCGAGCATTAACGCAGTCAATCTTTCAGAGGTTGTAGTAGGCTCAGTTTTAAAGCCAGAGTGAAGATACTGGTATCATATGAAACTAGAAAACCTGATGAATCCATTGGTACCAACCATGTCATACCAGCTTGTCGTGAAGGAGGTTAAATAACGCTCCAACCTCTGCTAAATCATGGCTATTTTCAAAGCAATGGCTATTTTGACCTCTGACCTACAGATCAGTGAATGTAAATGGGTTCTATGGGTACCCACGAGTCTCCTCTTTACAGACATGCCCACTTTATGATAATCACATGCAGTTTGGTGCAAGTCATAGTCAAGTCAGCACACTGACACACTGACAGCTGTTATTGCCTGTTGGGCTGCAGTTTGCCATGTTATGATTTGAGCATATTGTTTTATGCTAAATGCAGTACCTGTGAGGGTTTCTGGACAATATCTGTCATTGTTTTGTGTTGTTAATTGATTTCCAATAATAATTATATACACACATTTGCATAAAGCAGCATAATTGTCCACTCCCATGTTGATAAGAGTATTAAATACTTGACAAATCTCCCTTTAAGGTACATTTTGATCAGATACAAAATGATCAATTTGAAAAAAAGGCGATTAATTTGCGATGAATCGTGTATTAATCATGGACAATCGTGCTATTAATCGCGAATAAATATTTTTTTCCAATAGTTAGCGTTAATCAACCAGCTAGCTACAGCTAATCAACTCTGCTAGCAACAGGCATCAATAGCGTCTGTCAAAATGTCTGCTATGAAAATAGTCCATCACAGGTCTATAACAGCATTGGCTTTTTGACTACATTATGACTGGGCTTCATCAGCAAAGTTTTTCATTCCAGAGGAAACTATGTGATTCATCAACTAAAGTTAACGTACATCCTCAAATTCCACAGCTCCACTAATAACTGCTAATAATTACCGCTACGAATCAGAGCTACTTTGCCAATAAAAGTGTTCACAATTCTGTTGGACTGGAGAATGGTTGCTGTAAGTGGAGGGAGCATAATTACTCAAACTTTCCCATGGTGGAGGGGAAAAAAAGCAAAGAAAGAGGAAGCCAGACTTGGGAGTGAACACTTTGAATACTAAAAGAGTAAGAGGAATCAATCTTGTGCCTCTGTTTTTGGGGCAGGAGATCCACCCAGCTCTATAGTCTGAGTGACAGCCACATTAACCCATTAGCCTTTTGCTCTGCCTCTCCAGGGTGCCCCTAAACAACTGCCTCACAATAAACTGAAGACGTCCTTCCAGAAGTCCATTCCAATGAGTACCTATTTGGTATGTTTTGCTGTGCACCAGTTTGGCCATGTGGAAAGATTTTCAGCCAAAGGAGTCCCTGTGAGTTTACCACCATCACTGCCATCACTTTCCAACAAGTATCGTTGAAAAAATTTGAAATGAACTTGTACTAGTAGATTTATACTGTCAGGCAAATGCTAATACATGCATTTGTGTGTGTTTTGTCTTCCTCTGCCTTTATAGTTGAGAATCTACGCCCAGCCAAGTCAGTTAGAAACTGCAAAGTATGCAGCCGACACAACCAAGATCATCTTTGACCACTTTGAGGACTATTTCAACATGACGTACTCCATCGCAAAACTGGGTAAGTTTAGACTGTACAGTAGATATACTATGTTTGATTTGGATCAAAAGTCCCTGGAACTACTTTTGGTGGAACTAATTTTGGTGGAAACCCGGCTATACTTTGTTTTTTGGGTCACATCATTCTTGCCAACCCTCCCTGTTTTCCCGGGAAAATCACCTTTTTCATCGCCCTCTCCTGGTTTCCTCCCGGGGTCACAATTCTCACATATTTCTCTTGATTTATGGCAAATTTTGACACTTTATTCCCTTTTCGTTATCTTAACCTGTTTCTGGCTCTGTACAGCGTGTATAAGCTCTACTGTTTCCACCCAGACGACAACAGAGCTACACCAAATGTCGTTTCCCAGCAGAAGAGAGACGTCTATGCTCGCGACACAGCGCAGTTAGAGCTCATGTTTGAGCTGCGATCGCATCACAGTGTGCAGCGCCCAAAGTCGGGGTTTGCTCAACGTAGCGAAAAGCCGGTGTAGCGAAAAGCTGACGTAGCGAAAAGCCGACGTAGCGCGGCGCAAGCTGGAAATACAGTAATGGGTTCAGAGCGCAGTGGTTCCTTTGTCGCGTTGTGTCTCGATAAGCCTTCAGTGAGTGAGAGAAGGAGAGTGAAATGAAGAGAGCTAACTGAATGAAATACTCAAGCAGGAGCAAAAAATGTATAAAACTGATGAATATTAGTTTACACTAGAGATTCACATGCCAAGTTCACACCAGAGGGGCAAATAATTCGGTTTTCTTTCCTGGGAGTTAAAGTTTAAATTCAAAGTTTAACATAAAAATGCTGTTGCAGTGTACTTATTATTCTATTATTTTGTTATTTTCATTCTTTTTAAGTCACCAGAATGCAGGAAAGTCTCTGAAACTCTGATTTTTCTGTGGGAGGACCCTCACCTTTGGTTTAAAATCCTCCCTTTTTTTTGTGTCTCAAGGTTGGCAAGTATGGGTCACAGTGTTTTCCAAATAAGAACAACAAATCTAAAAGTCCCTGCTACGGCCCTCTATTAGCTACAGTTTTATTCCGCTGGTCGCATGTTCTCAAATACACATTTTTTTTGTGATTCTAATATTTGATCATATTTTCCAAGAAAACAATCCCCACCCTCCCCCAACCCGCAGGATCTGCACACTATGTAGCCTCTACTGTAGCTGCTACTCTTAAGATAGTCAGAACTCCACCCCAGAACTGAAATGACTGTTATCCCTGAGCACAACTGACTAATGATAGTATTTACAGGTAACCAGGTCAAATTACAGGTAACAAGATTAAATGACTGTGTCATGTCGAGATAATCACATCTTATCTTTGTTCTAATGGTGGTGATAGAGGACACATCAGGTGGTTGCGTAAATCCAGTTTTTGAATAATAAAATCAGGAAATCTCTGGGGGATAAAGATTCCAACTTTGATGGCAGTATTTCCGTCAGTTGTCAAGATACAATCTCACACGAATTAGTAAGGCTGTAATGCAATAAAACACATGATAAGCAGTTACATGGACTCTCTGTGCTGTTTTGATCCAGATAAGATAGCCATCCCTGACTTTGGTACTGGTGCCATGGAGAATTGGGGCCTCATCACCTACCGGGAGACCAACCTGCTGTATGATGTTAACCAGTCGTCGTCCTACAACAAGCAGCGAGTGGCCAGTGTTATCGCCCACGAGCTGGTTCACCAGGTACCGCTCTCTGCTTACTTATTACTTATTTTATTTGAGTATTTCATTCATGTGGCAGTCAGAACTTTTAAGGAGCATGCAAGACTATTCATCACATGTAGGACATTTTTTCCCACTTTGTTGTGTTGCATATATCTGGAACACGACTGCAGTGATGGAAGTAAACTCAAGCACTATACTTTCTAAATATATAAATAATACAAATATTGCTACTCTATTAAAGCATCAGTCGGCGAGATTGGAGCAAATATGATTAAAAAAAAGTTATTTTTATAAAACGGTCGCTATATCGTGACAGTAGTACATGAAACAGGTATCCTGAAAAAAATCATGTTCCTCTGTGTCCTCCGGTGCTCCTAACGGCATCTGCAAGATTTCACAGACCGGAAGAAAACGAGCAGTGAGAGCTGATCTGAGGCTGCAGTCTATGAGAGCCGGCTGTCAATCTCTCGCGAACTCCGACCAAACAGTCAAACTAGGCAGCGCTGATCAAATATGAATCAATATTCTGTTACGTTAATGCCTATTTCTCTCCTCAGATGTTTTCAGAATCATCTTGTAGTGCACAGTTTAACTGTAAGTTTGTGACGCCGCCACCATTGTGAAATCTGGAAAGTCTGAAAACAGAGCCATGAGGAGGAGCAGAAGTCTAGTTATCTCTCAGAACACTTGAATTACAATATGCTGAAAGGTTATTATAGAATTGTTGCCCAATGATGCCAAATATTTACTGCCTACTGAAGCTTTAAAAGTACACACAACCATAGTTTTAGTACAGTTTAATCTCCGTGTCACAGTTCAACCACATGTGGGTGATAAACCACTTATATCACATGAGCTCACTATTCTTTTGGCAACCGTATGATGTATTTTATCTTTATTTCACACACGGATGGAAAGATCTGTTCATTGAAAAGGAAAAAAAAAAGAGTTCAGAGTTCAGAATTGTAAATGTTTAAAATCCTTCATGTGCTGTTGTTCAAGCTTTTTATGATGCACACATCTTTCCAAGATAACAGATGTTTTACTGTGATGGTAGATAAGTGGCCTTGAGACAGTCAATAAAGGTTTATGAACTCTTCTGGGGTCACAGGAATGAGGGATCAGTGGTGGTTCATTTGTATGAATATGATGATGTAGTCTTCCTGGTGGCAAGCTTTTATGAGGTCTTCTCACATGTACTGAAGAATAAACCATAAAGTTAAATACTGTATACACATATGCTAGGGTGGATTACCACAGTGGGAGACATAGACATAGTCCCATGGTTTATCCTGTCTGGTTGATGGTAATTCAATTTATTTAAATTCTGTCCAATTAAATGATTTCATTCATCCACAGCAGGGCGTGGAAACTTGCTCATTTGTTTGTTCACAATATAAGCTGAAAGAATTCTGTTTGTAGAAGGGGTCAAACATGGAGTTGTAATTCCATTTTAAAAACAAAATTCAATATTCAAATAAAGGCCATAAAGGCCCAAATAATAGCTGGGCAACATTTAAAGGCTGGCTGCACTGAGAATGGGACAACTGCTAATAATTCGGGTCTGTTTTATCATAAATATTTATTTATTTATCATAAATATGATAAAGCATGGTAAAACATGGGAGATTAGAAATGAAGGCTTGTCTCTAATATAAGCCTGTATCAAATAAAGTCCTGATTCTCTCTGCTTGAACCCTAACCCTAGCCTCGTAAACCAACGAAATCAAGATTTTAATTTTCATATATAACTGTATTTATTATAACATAAATAAACAATTGGTCCCTGATATTGGTTTAAAAGTGTTTAGTCTGTTTCTCTACAACGAGAGGTGTGCAGGGGTAAAAAGTGTATTTATTTATTTATTTATTTATTTGTTTGTTTGTTCATTTTTTACCTCAATGCAGAATATGGGGAAGGACACCCACCAGTATTTATTTTATTTTATGTTGTTTTATTTTATTTAATTTATTTTTTTAGAAGCCCTGGGCAACCACCTACATGGCCTATGCCTTAAGCTGGCTCTGATTGCAAATTCCATATAATTTCCTTTGTCTGGACCTTCCAAACTCAAGTCAGTTGTATTTTTCCAGTGGTTTGGGAACATTGTGACGATGGATTGGTGGGATGACCTCTGGCTTAACGAAGGCTTTGCCAGCTTCTTTGAGTACATCGGTGTGGAGAAAGCTGAACCTAGCTGGGACATGGTGAGTTCTCTTCCTTCTGTTAAAGGCACAGTTACAGTTAATCCCACTGACTGCAGACCAGTCATTGTGAGGACTCACCTTGTGTCCTCCTGTACTATACAGCGAGACATCATGATCATCAGCGATGTGCTTCCCGTCATGGTGGACGACGCCCTCCTCTCCTCTCACCCGATCATTGTGAACGTGTCGACCCCGGCAGAGATCACCTCTGTGTTTGATTCCATCTCATACAGCAAGGTACGGCTACTGGAGAACCTCACACAGTGAAGGGTTTCAATCTAAGGTTCATCACCAACAAGATACAGACAATGTATCATCATGCAACTAAATACTAATTGTAATGAAAATTATCTGACTTTATCCAGGGAGCGTCCATTCTCCGGATGTTGGAGGATTGGATGGGCAAAGACGTGTTCAGAGACGGCTGTCGAGTAAGTCAGAGACTGGTGCAGCTTCATGGCAGATATTTATCTCACTCTTTTGATTAATGTTCATTAAAGTTTCAAGTGTTCCAGCAGCTGATTCATTTGTTTTTTTCTTTCTCCAGGAATATTTGAAAGACTACTACTTCAAGAACGCCAAAACCACCAACTTCTGGGCATCTCTCGCCAATGTATGTCAGAACTTCATCACTTTTTTATCTTAATTACTACAAGGCCAGATTAATACCCAGTTATTAAAGGAAACGTTCAATATTTTGGGAAAGATTGCTTATTTGCTTTCTTTGTAGAGTGCTACAGGGATGTCAGCCAGGAAGTTGGCATCGCCCTGGTTCCCTCGACAAAAAGCCAATGGGATTGTTCCATTGGGTTTTGAATTATTGCAGAATATAAACTCTGTGGCAAACACAAGTTTATGATACTTACATATTCAATCTCCACTAATGAACACCACTTTATGATTTTTGAAGTGTGAATGCAATCGCCAGAAGTAAAAAGCTAACGTTAGGCTATAAACAAACTACACCACGGTCACATGAGCGCGAGTATAAACACAACGAGGCTGTAAAAGAGGACGAGTCGACATGATGACGTTTAGTATAGTCTCATTTAGCCACGTAAAAACTTCAAAATTAATCATTGACATATTTTATATCGTAGAACAAAATGTTAAACTCTCTTCAGCCTGTCTTAACCACAGACCTTATTTCAGGCATGTAACTAAAAAACCATTGACATCCAGACGAGGGGACCAGGAGTGGTAAAATGCTAACTCATTTCTGGGTTTTAGGTCTTTGTGTTAAGTACAGAGCCAAAGTCAGGATGTGGTTAGCCTAGCTCAGCATAAAGACTGGAAACAGCTAGTCATGCTCTGTCCAAAGTTCAGAAATATACCTACCAACACGTCTAAAACTCACTGATTAACATGTTGTATCCCGCTGGCACAATATTTCACAAACAGAGACATAAAAAGGATCAATTTGTGGTTTAAGGAGGAATCATGAGCTGGAACTATTTCTTGAAAAACAAACCAGTGTATCCATCCGCTCAGTACTTCTGTGCTGTGTCTCCAGCTGTAGCGTGGGTTGACAGTGAGCAAGCACAGTTTTTGGTCTTGGTCTGCGTTCAGGCACAATGGTACCAAACCTGTTAACCTTTACTGGCTTTATGTATCTGTACACATTCCCAAAGACTGGTTCGGGACCCACAGGTGGGTCGCAGGAGATTTTATTAGGGTCGCCAAGTAAATTTGCAGAATTTCTTCCACAGTCTTTTATTTAACATTTATATGTGCAGTACATCTTTGAGGGAGCCTGAATGTTCATAGTGTTATGATAATCACAGCCTACTCATAACATTGAATCTAATGTGAAAGGCCAGCGTACATCCTGTTTGTTTTACTGATGAGACGAAATGAAAAGAACGAGAGCCTAAATGCATTTATTTGGTCTCAATTTATTAAGTATTTAACATGTGTTTATGTTTTCAATAACACATGCATAAAACTAATTTGTGATTTATCAAACGTATATCTTTTTTTAAAATGTCCGGTTTACCTATTCAAGATACTATAAGGTGATGTGGAAATGGCAGTAAAAATGGTCAAGACATCGTCAGGACGTAATCTACGCACAAATTAGCTCTTCTCATGATATATAGGTAAAGGGCTAATGTGAGTTGGGTCGCGATGGTTTGTCATTTTTAAAAAGTGGGTCCCCAGAAAACAAGTTTGGGAAACACTGCTCTAATTTCTCCATGCCAGGAAGCTGCGCAGGTAACTGTGCATGACTGTTATTCAACAGAGAAATAGTTCCAGCACGTGCTTTATGCTAAGCTAGGCTAACAACATCCTGGCTTCAGCTTTCTGACTAACTCACAGACATGAGATTGATTTGAAAATCTCACTCCCAGAAAGGAAACAGATAAGCATGTACCCAGTTTCTCCTCTCTGTGTCCAGGTGAGCGGGTTGCCGGTCGCGGACGTTATGGATACATGGACCAAACAAATGGGTTATCCTGTGCTGGACCTGTCTGTCTCAGAGGGGAATGCCAAACTGAGCCAAAAGAGATTCCTCCTGGATCCTAAAGCTAATCCAAGCCAGCCTCCCTCACCTCTCAGGTCAGTGATACATAAAAAAAAAAACCTTTATTGCACTCCTTTATTCCTCAGAATTGTCTAATCTGGATTAAGATGGTAGAAACCAAAGCAGAGCTAAAAGGAGAGATCAAATGTAAATATATTTTTAAAGATGGCCTTCAAAAGATGTTAATGTATGTGTGTAGGTTTTTTATTTCACTGCATTAATAATGAATGTGTTCGTGTTACAGGTACAAGTGGACAATTCCAGTTAGATGGCACTCTGTGAAAAGCGACAAAAACATATTGACGATGTTTGACCAGAGCAGCCCAGGTAGTATGCTCCGTGTAATCATCTTCAAAACATTCATTACATATAATCTGCACTCTGCCTCTAAGCCAGCCGATGACTTATACCAGATGTAATCTATTTACTCACTATGAGGATGAGAACATAGATTACATTCGACGTGCTGTATGTCACCTAATAAATGAATAGGAAAGACGTAATAAAATCGCAATTATGAATAAAAAATATGGATTCATTTTCTTAATAAATAAACTCAGAGGGTTCGTATTTTATAACAGAAATTGACCAACGGAGCTAATGTCTATTTTTTCTCACACACTAATACGCTCATAATGACTGTTGATGATTTTCAGAGCACGTCATCAGTGACTACTCGGCCTTAGAGGACGGGCTGCTGAAGGTCAACAATGATCACATTGGGTTCTACAGAGTCAACCATGACGACCTCATGTGGAACGCTATCAGTCAGCAGCTTCAGGACAACCACTTGGTAAAGCTGTCCTCAGAGATCTACAAACGGAGATTTTGAGAATATAATTGAAGTATTTTGAGAAAAAAGGTGTAATTATGAGACTAAAGTAATTTAGAGAAAAAAGTGACAATATTATGAGAATGAAGTCCTAATTTTAGGAGAAAAATTGTTAAAACATACACAAGTAATCTAATTTACCCCCATCTAACATTATTATCAAAGTTTGATCTTAAATCAACACCTTTTTTCTTGTAATACTACGACTTATTATTATGACATTTTTCTCATGACTCATAAAGTTACTACTTTATTCTCGTAATATTACAATTATTCATGTTTAATTCTTGTAAAATTATGATTTTTTTCTCGAGATATTACAGCTTTACTCTTGAAATCTCTATCACACTATTAACCTACATTCAGTCAATCTTACATTTAAAACTGCCAGACACATTATTTCAAATAGTCAGATATAACCTGTTATGACACATAAATGCTTTGGTGTACTATCAACACCACACTCCTCAAAGAACTCACCGTTACTGTTAATGTTGTTAATGTCAATCTTCTATTTGACTCTTTCTTCAACAGGAGTTCGACGCAGCTGATCGCACCAGCTACATTGATGATGTCTTTGCTCTGGCGAGGTAAGACTTCAACCCCCAAAACACGCAGTATGAACATCCATGACATCATATACAGAGATTACAACGACTGTTTCATTTCACTGTTTCAGGGCGGATGTTATAGATTACGGTAACGCCTTCAATCTTACCAAGTACCTGACAAATGAGACTGACTACATAGTGTGGGACCGTGTGGCCTCCTCTATCGCCTATGTTCGCAACATGCTCTCAGGCAACGGGGCGCTCTACCCAAAGTTTCAGGTAAGGGAGCTGCTGATCCTTCCATGTGTTCACATAGCAAATGTCAAACTTAAAAATTCATTAACCTTGAAGTTTATCTGCGATCTGAAATTTCAACAAGCCACCTCAGCGAAATCAACACGTCTGGGGTTTTTTCTATGTCACATTTGTATGATGACGTATTAGAGCCATTGTAGGCAAAAAATAAAAAGGAGGGTAATATTCCGAGATCAATGTCTGAAATTTATGAGTTAAAAACTTAAATTTATGAGTTAAAAATATTCTCTGAGAACATAGTCATAAATTTGTGAGAAAATATAATCTCAGAGAATGTTCAAGTTTTTTTTTCTCATGAATTTAATACTTAACTTCAAAGTTGAAGTCAAAATGTTGGAGTTTTTTTGTCACAAATTCAACACTTTAATCTCAAAAGAGTATCCAATATTTTTCCTTAAATTATGAGTGTTTTCTCGTAAAATTCCCCCCCTCCCGTAGCTCTGTAATTATTGTTTTTTTTACCTGCAATTGCCCCTAATACACCGTTGTACATTTGAACTTAAATCATAAGTCAAGTCAGTGACGTAATGATATGGTTGGTGTGCTAAAGCCTCAGTGAATTACACTATGCATTGATTTAATTAACATTAAGAGAATTCAGGGAACAAGGAGGAAACAGCTAGTGAGTTTAACCATTTCTGAAGGTCTGATTAGATTTTAGTCACTGTAGGCAGAAAGCTAAGTTTATTTATTTGAGAAAAGCTTGAGGCTGCACAATGAATCCAAATTTTATTGAAATCTCTATATGGCCTCCTGCAATTTTCAAATCACAGTATTTATTAAAATCGTATAGTATATCATAAAAATGTCATATTACAGTCTGAAAAAAATGTCATAGTACAGTGTGCCATACAGATATCATAATAAAGTGTGGCATAAGATAAAATGAGAAAAAATATCATAACAAATTTCATGCACCTGGTAAATATACCATAAAAATGTCAGAGTATAGTATTCCATTAAAAAATAATATACTATGTCATAAAGTATTTTATTCTGTTTCATTCTCTGTAGTTTTATTTGCTGGATTTTATTTAATTGTTTTCCTGATTTGTTATAATTCAGTTTTTGTACAACACTTGCACAAGTGCTGCTTCAAAAGTTGTTATTATTATTTGTAGTAGTAGTAGTAGTAGTACTATTAATATTATTATCATTAGTAATATTACTATTATTAGTATTATTAATCCTTATGGACCGCAAGCCTTTCCAGATTTTAAAGAAGTTCTTTTTTCATGTTAACTCTGATCACTTTGCTGTGTAATTCAAGTGTAATCTCTTATTAATCGTGCAACATGCCGTGTCATGCTGGGACTGGGAGCGGCTGTGTGACAGCTGAGCCATCGTATTGATAAAAGCTCTACAAACACACATTGTTCATTGTTGTGCCATGGTGTAGTAGAAGCCTTCCTTTAAAGAGACATAGTGGGTCAGTAAGGTTCTGCATAGTTCCTGTGTTAATTAAGAACTATGTTTTTGTTTTTTTTCTCTAGAAACTGTTCCGTGACCACGTTAAAAAAGTCACAACACAACTGGGATGGATTGATGAGGGAACCCAGACGGACAGGTACAGCAGGAACAGAGTATAATCATACAAACTAGACCATTAGAGTTCCATAGTGTGTTTCAGAAAACCCTTTAGCTCCTTCTCTGATCTCCTTTACAGTGTACAGTCATTAAACCTGATAACTAATACCATCGCTGTTGACAAAATGTGTTCTTGTTCTTTTATGCTAACCCATTTACCATCCGATGTAAAATGGGTGGTGGTTGGTGATCCTGTCATGTGACTGCTGGATGTGTTTGGCAGGTTACTGAGGGAGTCTGTGCTCAGCATCGCTTGTCAGATGGGAGATCAGGACGCTCTGGATGAGGCTTCTCGCATATTTGACCAGTGGATTGATGGAAGTGTCAGGTAGGACCACTTCAGTGTCTATTCAAACTTTACATGTGACTTTACAAGACATCAAAATGTATTATTATGAATCATTGCTCTTTGATTGTGACACCCAAACCTGACCTTTACCGCTGATGTTTCAAATAGCAAGAACACTTTTAACTCCTCTGTCATGGTGCCACCCTGGGGACATTTAACCAGTGTTATTACAAGGCTGTGTTGAATACTCGATTCTGATTGGACAATCACGGCGTTCTGCGGTCTGTAATTTCTCTATAACAGACCGTTGCTATGTATAACAGACCGTTGCTATGACCGCAGCTCTGATGTCGGACTCTGGCGGACTGTTTTTGTGTCAAAATATGAATTTCTTCAGTAAGTAGCGGTGTACAGTAATAAGCGGGATAATGTATCCGGGGTAATGTGTTATCCCTTATTTATATGAGACACCACAAACAGCATGTTTTAATACAGCTATTGTTTTAGAATGATGCTTTTCATCTCTGGTAACCTGATATTAAAGGGGAACACCACCCAAATTAAGAATATAAATATGTTATTTCCATTACCTAGGAAAGTTCAATCAGTATTAATGAACATGAGCTCCTCTCTCTCTCAAAGCCAGAAACCAGAGAAGTAAGTCTCAAACTTGTGATGTCATGGGGTCTAAAGTCTGGAGCTGCCCCATAGACGATGAATGGGAGACTGATTTTGTGAGCCAAGTGAGCTTTATTCTATTGTAGTGTTCTCAGCAGTTGTGAAACAGAAAATGTTCCTTTATACTCAGAACATTCCTCTGGGTGCTCTAAGTGTCATCTAGAACAGTGGTTCTCAAACTGGTACTCTCTGTAGTGGTACGCGGAGGAATCTCTGAAACATTTTTAAAAAATGAATACGAAATAGGGCTGACCCGTAAATCCTATTTTCATCGTCATTGTGATATGAACATGCGCGATGAACACATCGCAAAAGGCTGTCTGGAACACGATGAATCAGAACAATCATTATATTTAGGGATGGTTAACGCTGCATCCTCTCCTCTGCTGCGCTGTCGGAGCTCTCAGTCAGTCAGTCTGTGAACAGCTGATCAGAGAGGCCGCAGTGGAGACGGATACAACTACTCGTTACTGTAAATTCAATAAAACTTTGCAAATGTAAAGCCAAAATACGTTATCATTACACCTGTTCAACAAGCATAAACACGATGAAACGGTTAAACATGGAGGAAAGCAACGTTTCAATCTGCTCCGTCTGCAGTCTGTCATCCACCGCCGCTTTAGACAGGCACAGCGTGTTAGCTCGGCAGCTAACGGCGAACTGCAAACACGTGTAAGTTAGTTGAGTTGAGTTGTGACTGACTTTAGTTCCCTGCTCAGCAGTGATCCAGTGTTTGTGTCTGGGGAGTTTATTGTGAAGGACCAGAAGGCGTGAAGCGGTGATGCGCTGCAGACTCGTGCAGACTACGGAGCCTCCGTGTTATTAATTTATTACCTTCATAAAGTATCGGAGCAACGTAACCCTTGGCTACACAAGACTAAAACTAAAGCTGTCAGTAGGCTGTGTAGTCTCACTGTTTAGGTTAGTTTGTCACATATCTTACTAGTAAACTGATCAGCTGGCTGAAACCAAACAGCCCCTTTTCCCTCCATCAGCCCTAATGTTACTGCAGCAGAGGGAGGAGGACACAGGACAAGAGGACAGAGGACAGGCGGGAGGACTGATACTGACTGATGTCTGTGTTCTTCAGTCTTTATAAACTTCACTCAGTATTTTCACGTCAGGAATATGATTTATTTTATTAACATGTTAGATTGTTTCCAGTGAGATATTAATGAGTTGATATGGTGACTTTGCTGTTGTAAACTTTACTGTTGCTGCTCTAGAAACAACATTTAGC
>CAKAOH010039455.1:41907-54836 GCA_916701665.1 Sebastiscus tertius | reverse complement strand
CGTTTCAGAAGACGAGACAATTAAAAGAGCTCAAATGATCAAAACCATGTAGAAAACATGAAGGCAATATGACATTTCTGTTTGTGTCATGTATCAATTTGTATAATTAAGCTTTTTTCTTCCATTTCTGTTTTTCCCACAAATTGAGGACGTGCATAAAACGAAAGCAGATGGAAACTCACGCTACATCTTATTTGCTTTACTAATTTGGTAACACTTTATAAAAACCATCATTTAGAAATGGTAAAATAATAGTCCAACTTAGTTAATAGTTGTTTTACTGATAACGTGAGCAGGCAGAGGAGCAGAGTACAGCAGAGACTCCGGTCCTGGAGACCAAAGCTACGGTCTCCCCCACGTCCTCTGACCGCGGCCAACACTGTTTAACAGACGGGCTTCACTAGATACAACCAAGAGGTTTCGGTGCTTCCGTGTAGTTTGTGTTGGAGTCTGAGTCTGAACAGCGTAGTCACACGCGAGCGCGCATGGGACACCGACCCGCAATGATTTATACGTGTAAGAAGTTACAAACGGTCCCTTTAAGGTTTACAAATAATGCTATAATGTCTGCAACAATAAACTCTTAAAATAACAAATCATAGCAGTATTAATAATTATTAAACATAAATAAATATCATTTAGTTTGTTAATGTTTGGAGAGTGTTCGTATCATACAGAGACGTCCAGTGTGAGCTGCCATGTTATTGGATCCGTTGATTCGTTGCAGAAGTTGCTTGCTGAGCAGAAAGTCCAGTGTGAGTTACCAAAACCTACAAGATTATTAAGAATGCACAGTGACTGCCCAGCTTGGTAATTATGACTATTGTTACAACCTGGCTCGACATCCCGGACGAGCCCCCATTTTTTGCAACCCGGCTCAAAGGTTGCAACAAAAATGGGAGACCAGACGAGTTTTAAAATAGTAAAAGGCATTTATTTGACAAACTAACAATAAATAACTAAATAAACGTGGAGAGTCAGTAATCAGTAATGTAGGCATGCTAAGGTGTGTGAAAATGTCTGCCGCAAACAAAACCAAAACAGGTGTGCCAGCCAAGGAAGAGAGGGACATCTGTTGAAAGGTAAAGAGCTTTTATCCCCACCTCACCAATCCCCGGTGTGGCTCATCAGCCTGACGAACCTCTCTCCTGAAAGACAAAGGAGAACCAGCAAAAAGACACGGGACACCTAGTGGAGTGGAGGGGTCGTCACACTATGTGTTGATGATAACATGACACAGACCTGTAGGTTGAATAAAGTTGAGCTAAGCTAAAGAAATGTCTAATCTAGGGCACCAACACGACTAAACAGCCCTGTGCTGGAGGCCCTTATGGGCTACTGACACTGAACAGTGTTTTCTAATAATCCATGCAGATGCACAGTGTGCCGCTATATTTCTGTGTGTGCAGATGTGAGCGCTGCACGGGACCAGCATACACATTTGTTAGTTAGTTCGTCAGCCTGTCTTTTTAATTAGCGTGCCGTTTATCACGGCCCTGTGATTGCTTTTGTAATGATGTCACTGGTGCATAATGAGTAAGGAGGCGTTACGCTGCGAACATGACAGGCGCTCGGCTTCTCTCTCGGCGGACACGTTTGACGGGCAGGGGAGGGAGGGAGGGAGGGAGAGAGGGAGGGGAAGGAATGAAAACACCAGCAGGACAAAAAAAAGTAAATAGAAGAGAGAGGGGCGTTATTTGAAATGCCAGGGGGCCTGCAGGCGCCAATATTCAGCTGTCACAAGTTGAAATGTTTTGGGAGCGACGTCTCTGTTCACCCCTCTGTTGTCTGGCATCGGAGCAGCTTTTTGTCTGTTTCGGAGCGCGTGGCTAACCTTGTCGAGGTGCTCATGAATAACAGTGCTGTGTGGAAACGTAACCTTGTTCACGTTCTAGGAATTAGGTATGACAACACTTGTTGATTCACTGCCAAGAAAATTATACAAAAGGTTCCCCGGCATTTTAATGACAATGTCTATATCCAGCCACGCATGATCGCACAAGCAAAACGCGCACAGTGTGCAGCCGCTGAAACGGAGCCGGAAAACGACACCTCCGCCGGCGCGGTGTGTGTGTGCGTGTGGAGAGAGCCGTGTGTGTGTGTGTGTGTGTGTGTGTGTGTCGAAACGAAGCGCTGCCCGCTTCAGTTAATGAATCTGAGAGCCAGACTCAGGGCTGACGGAGCATCTTCTAAGGAAACTAGTTATAGACTGTTGCTTTCAGTCCATGCAGCTAATAAAATGATGCATAATGGAGACGCAGTGAGCCCTGCGCTAAATCACATAGTGACCTTACAGCGTCGGCTGCATTAACCATGTATCCACTGTAAGGTCTGAGGCTCCACCTGCCTCTTCCACCTGACTCCTCTGCTGCTTCTACGTGGATCCTCGTATTAACATGTAATGTGACACTCAGAAACCAATCAGCCCCGTGTCTCTGGCCACCCTTCATATGGTCATATCATCAAACCATACCCCTATATATAGTTTTTTGTTTATAGCGGATATTATTTCTGATGCTCTAAGCTATAAGATATAGTGGTCCAACTGGAAGGAGCCTGCCCCAGCCCGCTTGCACCAAAAGGCGTATAAATGTCAAGATAATGCACAAGGCGTTTAGCGTGCAATAAGTATGCCTTTCTTGATTTCCGCGTCACTTGTACGCCATGTGTTCTGTACTGACTGCAATGTAAACACATGTGTGTATAAATGTTACGGTAAGAGTTAGTGACGTAGAATAACAAGCAAGAAAGGCCACTTTGGATGGGTCCAACAAACACTGGGCTTTTAACCAGGAGACCCGTGGTCGAGACCGTTGTTCGAGACCGGTGTTTTGTTTTGCAATCCAGTGCAAGTTAGTGACGTGTTTTCCATAGTTGTGTTACAATGTTTCCGTACGTATTTAGCTTAGTTTATGTATTTATTTTAAGTCCAACCATGAAGTGGTTTTGTTGCCTGTACCTAACTGTGGACATTTGTGTGACGTACAAATGACACGTGAAAAGGCAAAAAATGCATCCCCATGACACACAATGTCTGTGTAATGGGGATGCCTGTCCTGCCCAGAGAGAGGAGGTTTCTCATACACTTGAGAGTTTATTTCTATTGTCATTAGCAAAATACAAACAACAATACTGAAGTTAACGTATTCAAATGAGTCTTAATTATTGAAAAAGTAGTCGATTGACAAGGTTGACAAAATATTCTTAACTCAAGGTCCACTCACTAGCTTTGACCCGTATCTTTCAATTGCATCCTGAAGCCTTCATCAGCGTGCATCACCCAAGTGTGGAACGTTGTACACATAACAGGTGGTTGTATATGGATGGAGATGGTAACTGCTGTTCAATGATCCAAACCAATCCAATCCAAATTTATTTATAAAGCACATTTAAAAACAACAAAAGTTGACCAAAGTGCTGTACAATTATACATAAAAACATAAAAACACCACAATAAAACACTAAGACCAACTTAAAACCAACAGGACATTAAAATAACAAGAGCGTTAAGACCAATAGGAAAGGAAAAATGATTAAATTAGTCAACTCTCATGCCGAGCCAAAAGCCAAAGAATAAAAGTGTGTTTTGAGGTTTGATTTAAAAACAGGCAGTGTGGGGGACAGCCGACCATGTGGAGGCAGAGCGTTCCATAGCTTTGGAACGGCAACTGCAAAGATGTTCAACATCTGGTTCTAAAAAGTGAAGACAATGCTGAAGAGCTTTAAACTTCATTCTCTCTAACAGCCAGCAGGGGGCGACTCCTCTGGTTCTATAGAAGTCTATGAGAAAATGAGCCTACTTCTCACTTGATTTATTACCTCAGTAAACCTTGTAAACATGAGTTTATGATCTCAATCGCTAGTTTCAAGTCTTCTTCAATACAGCATGATGTTCATTTAGTAAATACACCAGGAACGTCAGCAGCGCGTGGCGGCTGCGTTACCTGTTTTGCGTTTTTATTTTGGCATCCGTGTTAACAGGTTAGAGCAGCCACACTGCCCGCGACAGACGAGCGTCTCAGCTGCATCTTTTGGAGGATAGAGGTCTCGCCCGGTTAGTCCTCTCGACAGTGAATTACTACAGTTTCGATGTCTATCTGTAGAAAATGTTACGGAGATGAAAAAAAAAGTAAAGACTTGATTTTAAATCAACACTTCCTACTTTAATTTCAAAATAAAAAGCCCTCAAACATTTTTTTCTATGGACAGAATTCCTTCATTTGTTAACACAAGGCTTTTTTTCTAAAATATGAGCAGTCAGTGCTGTGAAACATGCAGTGATTTAGAGAGCTCAATGAATTGATAAAGTATGGGGTTTAAATCAACACTTCCTGCTTTCATTTCAAAATAAATGCCCTTAAGCCTTTTTTTCTGTGGACAGAATTCCTTCATTTGTTAACACGAGGCTTTTATTCTGAAATATGTGCCGGACAGTGTTCTAGAACATGCAGTGACTTGGAGAGCTCCATGGATGAATATAGTACAGAGTTTTAATTATGGATTATTACTATTACTTACAAATTACCACACGTTTCTTTACCTTTCCCTGTCTAAAATATATATATATAAATGATATTTATAATGAAATGAAATGGCCATTAAAAGGCAAACTCTATGTAGAAAGAAAGGGCTGACAGCAGCAGCTGCAGCAGCAGAAACGCAGCTGAAACGCAGCTGGTGTGAACACCTGACGCGGGAATCACGCAGCCGCTACGCGCTCCTGACGTTCCCTGTGTGTTCTGGGCGTTATGGTCCCATTTAGAGTCAAATAGACCATAAAGCAGGGGATGCTTTAGGGCGGGGCTACCTTGTGATTGACAGGTCGCCACCACGGCGTTGTCCGGTCCATGAGTTGTCCGTGTTTTTATCTTACAACTTTTTCAATTAACTCTTTTCTATTTCCAGGTTTTCATCGTATTCTCTTCTTTTATGGGATATTAAAGATGTAATTGTCTCAGCTGTTTGTGATTTGACTCTTTTGATTTGAACCATTGCTTTGTCAATAAACTCGGTGCAGTCATTGTGCATTAGTTTTACTGTCTTGTTTAAAATGCTACCGTTGGCATGGGAAAAAAAAAAAAAAAACTGGCACATGACTCGACTGGCACTGTACACACACACACACACACAGTCACAATATACTCTGGCTCTTTTCTACCAAATGTATCAAGACTGACAGCTGCTCGCTTCCCCTCGAAATTGTTTAAGTGAACTTTGCTCGTCTAGCCGAGAAATTTGTGCATATGTTCCGCCTGCCGTGTGCCACCCTCCCCCCCGCGCTCCCCACCTCACCAGAAGCCAGCCGTTATCTTCCTCTTGACATTTGTAGATGCCAGATAGCTGTCTAATATACTGTTGCAGATATTGGCTTATGGGGTGGGGGATGGTGTGTGTGAGTGTGTGTGTTGGGGGGGTAGAGCTGTGAGATAGCAGCTGATATCTGAGTAAACAGGAATCATATTATTCTTTATTGTGCGATGGGAGCTAAGCTGCCTCAGATTGTTGCAGGGCCTCTTTTCTAGGTCGAAGGGGAGATAAAGGAAAGTTCTTAATGTCAATATGAATGAGGCAGCGCGTCCCAACACCACACACACACACACACACACACACACACACACACACACCTCCCCCTCCCTGAACTCTCTCAGCTTCTTTTTTAATATCCTGTGTATGTGCACACTGCAAAAAATGTCCACCTTATCTGGTAAGTTCGGTCTATTATTGAGCCCAAAACATCTTGTTGTTTTTTTTTTTTTTAAAACAAATGTAAAATCCTCCGGTGCAGTGAGATCATGTTCACCTGTTTCTGCTCTTCTCCTGTGTCTCCTGTGCTCCCCCATCTGTCTCTGTGTGGTGTTTGTGTGGCGCTCCCTCTCTCCCTCTCTCCCTCTCCTAACTCCTGGGTCCCTGCTCAACCAGCTCATCACCTCTCCTGTATATCGACCCAGACTCGGCGCCGGATCGCTATCTCAACTACTGTGGTAGTCACCAGCTTCAGGCTAGGGATGTTATGAGAACCGATACTTTGGTGCCAAGTAGATGCCCGAATTCTAAAAATGTGATGGTACTCTTTTTCTACAGTACTGAAGGTACCGTACGATTCATGTAATGGTCATTGGTAGTGATGTGACGGTGAGGAAATGTTCCCACTGGTTAAAAACTTGCACCGGTGTTACCGATTACACCGGACATTTTACAAGAAAGATGACGGTCAACATGTGCAGAGCGCTGACTCTGATCTTTACTGTCAGGTGGCGGTGTGTCTGGCCTCTCCGGTAGAGCTTTTGTTGCAGGGCTCTGCTGCGGGGGTCTACCTGGCGCCGCTGCTCCGTGCTCACCGGCTGTGACGGCTCCATCCACCTCGCGCCGATTACCTCATTAACGTTATGGTTCCCTTATAGCGTTGAGATGAAATGTGAAATATTGCCAAATAGGTGTGTTTGCTTTTCACTCCGACAACAAATCCTCTTCCATTCCTCGGTCTGTCAACTCTCTCGTCCCGTGTTTGACTCCTGCTACTCTGAGCTGATGGACCAGATGCGTTCACGGTCCGTACGTAGCGTCCACCGTCTGACTATCAATTGATAACATGCCGCTGATACGCCAAAATGAACAAAAAGGGTCAATTCTTTTTATTTATTACTTAAAGGCTACATGCCTCTGTTTTTTGTAATGTTCAAATGTTTTTAATAAAAGAGTGTGTGTTGAATTACATGGGATTTATTGTTGTTGGTATCGAATTTGGTATCAAGAATCGTGGAAATTCACTGGTATTGGTATCGACTGCTAGATTTCTGGTATCGTGACATCCCTACTTCAGGCCTCTCTAGTTTAGTGACTACACTAAACTAGAGTTCAGCTCTACACGCGTGCCATGATATTCCAGCCCAGTCACAAAATGTTATGCATTGTTTCATAATGTCAGCATGAAATCAATTACCATGTAATCCACGTAATTGTGAACCGGGAAGTATAAAGGGTAGTGAACGCCGCGTACGGAGGAGGTCGGTGTGGATGGGTGGGTCAAAACACACCAGGCTTTCACCCATTAGACCGCTGTTAATGTCTTGCGTGAAACCACAAGTCAAAGTTGATTTATTTGTCTGGTAACTTCCATACTTAAGTCACAGCACTTCCGGAGTTATTTTCAACCAAACCGTGACCTTTTCCGAAAGCTAACAACGTATTTTTGTTACCTAAGCCTAACCAAGTCGATCTTTGCCTAAACCTAATTAAGTAGTTTTATTTTGAAAAGACTGGAGTGTAAATTGACACGTGCATCACGTGTTGCTGATCATTATTATCTCTTTTATTTGATTTGATTAAAATGTCACTATCTTAATACAATCTGCTTATTTTGTGTAGTTTCATTATTTTTATTTATTTATTTTTATTGTTATTTTTTTCCTTGTATTTTATTTATCTTTTATTATCTTAAATACCCATCTTTTATTGCTTTATTTTTTAATGAACTTTTATATTGGTTGTTTTGGTGTGCATTAGTCAATCGTCTTTCCAGCACTTTGAATTGCATTTCACTTGTTTGAAGGGTGCTATATGAATAAAGTTTGATTGATTGATAGCTGGACATTCTTAGGAAAGCACAAGAAAAATATGATGTTGAAAGTCGTGCTGAGCGTCGCAACGAATCAAATAGATTCAATTTCATGACTATTTCACAAACTGCCGTGAGACTGTGAAGCTCTTTCCCAGAAGACACCCACAGAGTCGACACACAGGCCTCAATAACTGTCGCATTGCATTATGCAAAACCTCCTTTGGACCATCAGTCTTCTCTGTTAAAGCTGCAGTAGGCAGAATATTTTGTCATCATTCGGTAAAAATCCCATAATAACCTTTCAGCATATTGTAATTCAAGTGTTCTGAGAGAAAACTAGACTTCTGCTCCTCCTCATGGCTCTGTTTTCAGGCTTTAGAACATCTAGTAAAGACTTTGACCAATCACAGGTCATTTCAGAGAGAGAGAAAGCGTTCCTATTGGCTGTTCATTCAAAGGAGGTAGCTGTCAATCGCTCGCAAACTCCGATCAAACGGTCAAACTAGGCAGCGCTGATTAAATATGAATCAATATTCTGTTACTGTAATGTCTATTTCTCTTCTCAGATGTTCTCCGAATCATCTTGTAGTGCACTGTTTAGCTGTAAAATGAGAAAGTTTGGCAGCCATGTTGAGATCTGCTGAGGAAATACCAAGCACCGCCCACCAGCCGGAGCACAGCCAATAGGAACGCTCTCTCACTGAAATGACCTGTGATTGGTCGAAGTCTCCCGTCACCGACTAGATGTTCTAAAGCCTGAAAACAGAGTCATGAGGAGGTGCAGAAGTCTAGTTTTCTCTCAGAACACTTGAATTACAATATGTTGAAAGGTTATTATGGGATTTCTGCCCAATGATGCCAAAAACATTCTGCCTACTGCCACTTTAAGCAGTGCCATGAAAGTAATCATGTAATAACTAACAGAAAATGTAATAACCTATAATATTATAGGCAAAAAGTGATATTATAATGTCTTATAATGCATTTGTATTACTGTTCCAGTTATTCCATTATCAGTTTCTACAAGTCCTGAGAACAATACCATTGTTAGTGAGGTGAGAACAAGCAGTCCAGTGCAGGATTCTTTTGTTCCTTCAACCATAAGACTCAATAATTAAAAGTAATTGATAAGATGGTATCTTAGAACTGAATGTGTGTGTTTGCCCCCCCTGAGTACAGACTGTGGCCTGAGTGGGATTACTGAGGTGTATATGAAGACCTCAGCCGGGTTTCTGGGGGGATAGTCGCCCGCTGCAAGAGAAATAATGCAGAAACAACCGTTAATTAGCTCACAGAGGCCGAGCAGGGAGAGAGATAACAAAAGCTGAGGGGGTGGGGGAGGGTTGGCTGCAGTGTTAATTAGGACTAATGTTCTGTTTAGTAAAGGAAAAATACAGGGTTGTGTCATGCACTCTCTCTCTCACACACACACACACACACACTTCTCCAAAAAAACGATAAAATGTCCACACACAAAGTCTTTCAGGGGTTCGATGTAGCGTCACTCCTCTACCTCTTCTGCTTCCTCTTTACCACTGACAAGTACATTTTTCCTCATGTTGTTCCAATTACCCAACTGTTAGATGCCTTGATTGATACATGGTTGATCTGTGTGTGTGTGTGTGTGTGTGTGTGTGTGTGTGTGTGTGTGTGTGTGTGTGTGCGGTGTGTCACTGCAGGCTAATTACCAAATCTCCAGATGAATGTCAGTGTGCGGCACAGTCGGGGCGAAGTATCGCATCAGCCACATCAGCAGCAGCAGCAGCAAGTGTACCTGGGATAGATCAAGGTGCTGACAGGCCTCGTTAACCTCCACTCACTGCTCGGGGTTGTGTGTGTGTGCGCGTGTGTGTGTGTGTGCGTGTGTGTCGACGCGAGGAGACTTCACACGTGTAATTGGAGACTAAGCCACTTACACACCAACAGGGACTTGAGTCGCCGCAGGTGTGATTTTCATAGGGAGTTTTCATACTGCTCGCAGCAACATAACAACAAGCAGGTGTGTTTTTGGTGATTGGTGTTGGAGAGGAGTGCTGTTTGAAATGAGATGAGCTCTGCCTTCAATCACACGACTTCCTTAAGAGTTCCATGTCACACACCTCCGGATGGACTCATCCTAGAACTCGCGTGCACATCAGATTCTTCCCATATGAGAAGACTTTAGAGTTGTTTATGTGGTGGGGGTGGTGGAGGGGGGGGGGGGTGTACGGAAGCCCGGAGAGGGTAAGTGAGAAAAAAATTAATTCTGGTGATCCTTTTTCTGAGTTTGATCAAAGTTGTTTTCTGTCCCGTGTTATTAATTAAAGAACTGGTGAAAATAAAAAATGTTTTGCCAGGATAATCTTTCAAAGTTTTTTAATAAAATTAATTTCTTTCATGTGTGAAATTATTTAACTGTTTTTGTTGGCTTTGAAGAGAGCATCGATAAGTTTCACTTTCAGTTCAGTTCCCCGTTATAAAGGCCTGCCTGACGTAATGTGCTAAACATGGCGTACACCATTGTTTATTTTGTTAACGAAAACTATGACGAAATATGTTCCTCAACGACCTTTTTTCCACGACTAAGATGAAACGGCACCGACGACATTAAACACCGACGGTGACGATATCAAACATGCAATATGATGACGCGAACAAAATAGAGTTTAAAACCATAAAAAACTTTACCAAAATCTCTCTTCATTCCGTCACCTTTCACCTTCTCTTCCCTTCTCTCCGTCTCAAACACACACAACACGCTCAGTCCGTCTCTGACCTTCTTGACCCGGTGCCATGCCATTGTTCTGACTACCAACTTATTATGCAGAATGATGTCATCGGACCTTCAACTGCTGTCGGACCTGGGGTAGGATATTTAATCTAACAATCCTTCTTGGTTGGTATCATGTAGCGTTCCATGCAGCAGTGATATGAGCGAAGGCTATACTCAATATTACTCAATCATATAATATCCTTAATATTACTTTAGGTCCTCTGGCTACAGACGTTGCATCCCATTGAAAGCCCGGTAACGCTTCTCCCTCGCTGTGGTTTAAATTTGTATTTTTTTCCCCCGTAGCACCGTGGTCACTTTCACGTGGTCGGGCCCGGGGGCTTGAGCCCCGGTAAGCCTGTGCATTCAGACGGCGGTGCTGTGAGAGTGTATATTTTTGTAACAACGGGACTTCGGGACGATGGGTGACGATGTATTTGTCATAGTGAAAATGTATTCTTGGGTTTTTTTTTATCCACATTCACGATAACTCGGTATACTACAGTACCTGCTGTTAGAATCTGAACCCTTTGTCATTTTAACAAACTTAAACAGTTAATTAGCATTCAAGAAACTGTAGTTTGAGCAGTGTGTGTATTATACAGTTTCTTCTTTATCCATGATATCCACCAACACTTTTTTCCAACTTGTGATTTCTGCTGCCTGAAGCATCTCAGACTCCCTGTCATTTTCATGTTTCTCATCTCGACTGGCCTCTTAGTTATACTCATGACTTTTAACGAGCGATAATCTAGGACTTTAGTTAAAGGTTGCTAACACAAATATTATAGACAACAATATTACATGATTAGAATTAAAATACCGTCCTTGTCTAAAGAACTGGAGTGGACTGCACAACATACCGCTGAGCGGAGTTCTGTTATTTTAAAATGTGCAGTGTGTGTAGAATCTGATGCAATCTAGCGGTGAGGTTGCATCTCCAGTGCGCCAAGCATGTTGGAGAACTTCGGTGTACTACGATGTGAAAACGTGGAAAAAGCGCTATCTAGAGCCAGTGTTTGGTTTGTCCGTTCTGGGCTCCTGTAGAAACATGGTGGACTCCATGAAGAGGACCCGCTCCCTAAGCTAACGAAAAAACAACAATTCTTATTTTCAGTTGATTATACACTAAAAAAAACATACTTATCAATATAATATACAATTTCTGCCAATAAATCCTTTTAAATGTTACACTGTTCCTGTAAATTACTGTAGGTTTCCATTTTGGTTTCACCTCCACACACATTATTTGTCACCAGATATGAAACAATCTATTTACAAAAGGCAATCAATCAAATTTTGCATTTTATTTTGCGGTTCTTCTTTTGCGTTTGTGTCTCAAAATATACATGAACAAATAATGTAGAATTTGTTGGGACTCTTGTGCAACCTCTTCATCCTTTATGCCCCGGCCAGACCGCCTGCATGAACAGCGCGTGGCGGCTGCTGCGTCGCGTGGTGGCTGCGTGATTCATGCGTCTGGTGTTCACACCAGCTGTGTTTCGGCTGCTGCTGCCAGTCCTTTCTTTCTACATAGAGTTTGCGTTTCATAATGGCCATTTAATTTCATTATAAATGTAATTTATATTTATTTTCAACAGAGAAAGGTTAAGAAACGTGTGGTAATTTGTAAATAATAGTAGTAATCCACAATTAATACCCCATACTTTTTAATTCATGGAGACTTACAAGTCACTGCATGTTCTACAACACTGTCCTGCTCATATTTCAGAATAAAAGCCTTGTGTTAACAAATTATGGAATTCTGTCCACAGAAAAAACACTTCAGGGCTTTTATTTTGAAATGAAAACAGGAAGTGTTGACTTAAAAAAAAGTCATTTTTCTACAGATACAGACATTGAAACTGTAGTAATCTTGCTGGTATGATGTTTATATACAGTCGATAGATCACTTTCACTGTCTGTTGTTGCTTTGAACCGCGAAGCACGCGTCAAAAATAGGCGAGTCCTCGAAAGTCTAGAAGAGACGCGCGTCTCACGCGGGCAGTGTGGCTGCTCTAACCTGTTAACACGGACGCCGAAATAAAAAAACAACAGGTAACGCAGCCACAACACGCTGCTGACCTTCCCTGTGTGGACCAGGCTTTAGGGGCAAACACGTATAATTGTCCTGTTAACTTCTGAGGTGTAATAATACATACAGCACTCACACTGTAGGTTCTCCAGTTGTTTTCTATTTATTGATTTATTTATTCATTTGTATATGCTCTGCTCCTTTATGATAAATGAAAAGGATTTTACTTTAACAACTTATCAGGTGTGTAGGAGTGCCCAGAAAACACAAATCAACCACAATCAGTGTGTTAGGAAGTGGAACTCAGAACAATGTCTGCTTATGGCTTGTCAGGCAGGGCTAATTAACCAGAAATCACACGGAGTCTCACAATGTAGCTCTGATTACATGACGAGCCGACACTCTGTCACCACAGGAAAGGTATCGATGCCGTGCACATACTGTACATCGCATGTGCACAAATACCACATGTTTGCTATTCATATGTATGCAGAGTAACGGGGGGGGGGGGGGGGGGGGGGGGGGGGGGGGGGGGGGGGGGGGGGGGGGGGGGGGGGGGGGGGGGGGGGGGGGGGGGGGGGGGG
>CAKAOH010039455.1:23504-33565 GCA_916701665.1 Sebastiscus tertius | reverse complement strand
AGAGAGAGAGAGAGAGAGAGAGAGAGAGAGAGAGAGAGGACAAAACACAAAAGAATCCACAAAAAAAAGCAAAAATAGAATCACAACACTCGCTCTGGAAAACAAAAGATGTTTCTTTTTCGCCACAGAATATTCACATTCTAGGTATGTAGATATAAATGGCTCATTCTAAGGTAACAAAAACACAACCATTCTTATTTTCAAGTGATTATACACTAAAGAAAACCTACTTATTAATATTATATTCCATTTCAGCCAATAGATCCTCCTGATTGTTACACGCCGGTCCTTCCTACTCCTATTTTCCGATGAACCTTCCTTGAACGATGAGCTCTACTTGAAGCAGCATAAACATTCATTAGTATATTATTAGAAACTTTATATATGCTGAATAGAATAGTTGCCTGTAGACATATTCCACATGCATGTTCAGCTAACCTGCTGTGCACCGACTTAAAGACTGTGCTCGCTGTCTCCATGGCAACAATACACTTAATGTTATACTCAATGTTTACATCACCCCAACCATGATGGAAACCCAGACGTGAAAATCTCAAGATAAATCCATCCCATAGTAAAAATATTATATATATATAAATATATATATATATACACATCCAACCACCCATTATCTGTAAGTTTGAGAAGCAGAGGGTTTTGATAATAAACCCTTTTTGTGGCTGGCAGCTCTCAGCAGTGACATGAAGCCTGAATGTAAAGCAGTGCTGACATCACACCCAGCATTCATAGCTGTCATAATCTTTCTGTTTGACCAAGGACAGGCTATTGTTTACTGCAATCCATCACAATCCATCACACACACACACACGCACACACACTCTTAGTACTATACAATAGCATAATGTGTATTGAGAAGTGTCTGAATGCCTGTTGATAGACAGAAGCTATAGAAAGGACGAGGTGCTGCATTCATGTCATACAAACACGTCCTGGTAAAACATAATGTGCAGCGTCCTCACTGTAAAACTCTACTGTAAACAATAGATTCAAGTTTATGTCGTTGGGAACTCTTTACACTGAAGTTTCTTTGCTGGACTGCCTGGATCTAAGGTGGTAATTGTGTGGTGAATTTTCATAAATGAAACAATGCAGAGGAGAATATTAGTGTAACACCAGCCGTGTTTCCATCAATGTCATTTTACACGGATTTAAAAAAGATGTATGGAAACGGAAAAATGTTGATAAAAGGTTTTAATGCTGGCTCAAGGTGCGTTTTGCGTTTGTCGAAGAAGAGACGATGCACTAAATGGATGAAGGAAATGCGATGGTTCTGCGCTGGCTGTGCCATTGTTTTGCAATGGGGAGAACGGTGGGCGGAGGCGTTACCCTTGGTGTAGCACGCCGCTCAAAACTCCCACCGAGCGATGAGGGTCTGAAATGAAGTTTTCTCTTCACTTGCGACTGTCCCCGGAGAGAAGAACAATTCTACCGGGCACTCTATTTTTTTGTCTGCCACTTTTTAAATCCATTCAGAACGCTTCAGATTTGTTAAAACAGTAGAAATAGGGAATGTATCTTGTAACCTTAAAGCTAGATTTGGTAATCTTCTAACAAAAAACATTTTTGTTATGTTTGTTGAAATTCTCCTCACACCCCGAGAGCAATCAATAAATCAAATGCTCTGACAAAAAAAAAGAAGAAAGTAGCTGTTGCAGGACTGTAATAAGCCCGTCCAATCATTTTATGCGGCTCAAATATTCTTAATATAATATTTCTTATTATCAGGAAAACGTATCTGCCATGGTGGCAGGTGACCTGAAGTTTTGACCTGCCACAGCCAACATTTCCCCTGGAGGTGGAGGTGGAGGTGGAGGTGGAGGTGGCAGGTACTCATTTCATTCCCTGCAAGTGCTGCACTGAATGTTCAAACTATTTCAACTTTATAATTATTGATATTACTATTTATTATTTCAACTGTGAACACAAACAATGAAATTCCACATGACGGTCTGGCAGACCGTTGCGGCGGCTGTGGAAGCTAGAACCAAAGCTACTTATATTTCCTTCTATTTAAATTGTTCATATTTTCTTTCACTTTTGCTTTTTGTTTTTGACTTTCCCTTTGCTGCTGTGCTGCAAATGTCCCCACTGTGGGCCTAATAAAAGAATATCTTATCTTATCTTAATGCCGGAGGTCCTCATGTTAAACCTACGCCACCAGGGCGCCACTCACTATTTGGTGAATATTGAAATGTATTGAAATCTGTAAAGTAAAAGACATAGTCCTAAAGTCCGTGAAGTGATTCAGTAATAATCAGTTCTATAGCAGAATCGATCTGAAGTTTATCAGCTAACAGTAGCCTGGCTGGAGCCACAGAAAACCCCTGACTGGGATGAAATAAGTAAAGCTGCAATTTATTGAGTTTGAATTCAACTTTTCATTTGTAGAAGGAACATTTCTTCTTTCAAAATAGTCTTTGTTGAAGTCGAGAGCCCTGCACGGCAGAGCGTGACCCCTCTGAACGTATGCTCGGCTGATGTTTCGGTGCTTGATAAAACACAAATGTTCTGTCATTCATGTGTGAAAACTCCAGGCTCGCTGTGTTTGTGGATTTAAAACACTTCTTAGTCGTTGCTCTCGCTTGTCAAATCGTCCCGACAATTATTTGAATGCAACATTAGGTCGACGACGAAGGAGAGGGATCATCCGAACAACAACAACAGGACCCGGCCTGCTCACACAGGCTGCACTGTCACACTTCAGCGGTTCATATTCATTTAACTGCCAAATTAGAGTCTATACTTCATCCTGCCTGTGGACAGAGAGAGAGAGGGGGGGGCAGAGAAGGCTAAACACTGCAGGCTCATTATCTCTCTAGTTACATGTTTACCGTTTCTAAATACACCTAATTGGGAGATCAAAGCGTCGGTGACTACCTCTCCCCGCGGCTGATAGGGCAGCCAACCACAGATCCGCTCACCGGCTCGCTAATTTGATCAAACGCACCCTTGTCTCGTCGCATCAGAGCGCTCGTCGTGAGTTCACTCGGGTGTGACTTGGAAATGGGGAGACGCTCGGCTACATTTTTAGGATTTGTTGCTGTTTTCTTTTTTTTGTACAAGAAGTATAAAAAAGTCAGCTTGAAAGGAAATCTTTGGTTTCATCGTGGGGGTTTTTGACTTTTGCTCGGTTGAGTGAAGAAGAGTTGATCTTCAGAGTCTGCAGCACCATCGATGCGTGTCAGGGAGCCGTTTCTTTTCCACAGTGAACACGTCTGAATACACTGTGTGTTTCTTTACATGTAGATTAGAGAAGAAGTTCTTTAAAAATAGAGTCAAAAAGCCTTCCGAGTGGTCCTGTGAATGAATCAATAATAATACAATTCACTAGAAATGATTTTAATTATATGTTTAAGAATAAGCACCCCAACCCTGACCCTGAGTGTTGGGATGCAAAAAAAATATTATTTCCAGAATCCATTACTCTATTTATTTTTTATTTCTGAATTAACCCATTCATCCCCAGACCAAATATGGTGTTCATGTACTACTTCCATTAATCTGCCTCTCCAGACATAAGGTGATGTATTAGATTAATTCGTAAATAAAAAACATTCGAAAAGAATAGTTATTTTAAAGACTTATGAGGGATTATTTACATTACATTTAATGTTAATAATAATTCAGTTATAAATATGAAAGCACTAGGCTGACAACAGCCTCACAACCAATACATTATTGCTGTTGATTTGCACCAGTCAGCAACAGCAGTGGCTGTGACACACAGCTCATGGAAGCATTTCAGTAAAATTAAGGAATAAAAATGAGGTAAACTTCCCACCGGGTCAAATAAAGTAATTAATAGGGCAATCCATCAAAATATTTTATCTTGATTAATTGCAAATTAATCACACATTTTGTATCTGTTGAAAATGTACCTTAAAGGTCCCATGTTGTAAAAAGTGAGATTTTCAGGTCTTTTACATAATAAAGCAGGTTTAAGTGCTTTATAAATACTGTTAAACTATCAAAACGCTCAAAATATGGAGAAATAAACACAGCCCGTATTCAGAAATTGCGCGTTTGAAACAAGCTGTAAGGATTTCTGTCCATTTGTGATGTCACAAATATACAATATTTAGACCATTACATGGTATTAAACATAAACTTTCTAAATATGTCCCAGTTTATTTCCTGTTGCAGTGTATACAAATAACATCAGCTGACAGGAAGTAAAACATGGACCCAAGCTGTTGCCTAGCAACGCAATTCCATTGAAATGCACTAAAACGGAGCGTTTCAGACAGGGTGAATATACAGGTTTATTCAGACAGACAGTATGAGAAAAAAAAAGTTTTTTTAAAACATTACAGCATCGGGCGCCTGGTTAACTCAGTTGGTAGAGCGGGGGCCCATGTATGGCAAAGGCGTAGTCCTAGCCGTGGTGGACCTGGGTTCGAATCCAGCCTGTGGACCTTTCCGCATGTCATCTCTCTCTCTCCCCCTTTCCAAGTCTCTATCCACTGTCCTATCAATAAATGCTTAAAAAAAATGCACCCAAAAAATAACTTTAAAAAAAAAAAAAAAAAAAAACATTACAGCATGTAAACATGTTCCAGAAGAAACACAAAATACACGTATGAACCTGAAAATGAGCACGATATGGGACCTTTAATGCTCAGGCTGAGCGGAGTTATTAAAAAAATTCCCGAATCAGATCCGGATCGCCACCAAAATCTAATGGATTGTTTATTGTGCCACACTCCACCCCTTTTTCTTACATTTCATTCAAATCCATCCACTTTTGGAGTTATCCTCCAAACAGACAAACCAACAAACCAACGCCGGTGAAAACATTACGTCCTTCCTAGGCCTTCGGCCTTGGTGAAGGTAATTAGTAGGGCTGTCAATCATTTAAAATATTTAATCGAGATTAATTGCAAATTAATCACACATTTTGTGTCTGTTCAAAATGTACCTTACAGGGAGATTTGTCAAGTATTTAAAGCTGCAGGGGGTAGAAATGGAGCAAATATGATTAAAAACAGTTATTTTTATAAAGTGGTCACTATATCCTGACAGTAGTGCATGAGACAGGCAATCTGAACAAATCATGTTCCTCTGTGTCCTCCGGTGTCCTCAGGTGTCCTCCGGTGTCCTTTAGTGTCTTCCGGTGCTCCTAACGGCATCTGCAAAATGTCACTGCTCGGAGGAAAACAAGCAGTAAGAGCTGATCTGAGGTCTGCCGTCCAGCTGCCGTCTATGAGAACCGGCTGTCAATCACTCGCCAACTCCGATCAAACGGTCAAACTAGGCAGCGCTGATCAAATATGAATCAATATTCTGTTACTGTAATGCCTATTCCTCTCCTCTAATGTCTTCAGAAACATCCTGTAGTGTACTGTTTAGCAGTAAAATGAGAAAGTGTGCTCCGTCTGGTGGGCGGTGCTTGGTATTTCCTCAACTGGTCTCAACATGGTCTCAATTTTCATTTTACAGCTAAACAGTAACTTAACTTGTTAAAAATTAATCTCTGTATTTCTTCCAAAAAAGGTGAAATGTGAATATGTAGGGATCACACACTGAAGCCGTGACGGAGGAACGGGGCCGAGAACCCCCCCGAACGTGTGGAGGAAGTGTCAGCGAGTGCTGCGTCAGGAAACACTGATAAATGAGTGGAGGAGAGGAGGAGTGAAGGAAAGGACGAATAATGGCTGCATCTGAAACACAATATCCTTCTTCATTCATCACCACCTACTAATATCACACCACGCACACCCACACACACACACATGCCCTGTTATCTCCCGTGCTCTGATGCTCATTTATTTAGTCTCCAGCAGAGACACTTTGTCACTGGTTCAAACAGCAGCAGAGCAACTACAGTACTGTGTGTGTGTGTGTGGTCTGTGTGTGTGGTAGTGTTTCCAAGCACCAGAGTCCCTTTCGAAAACCCCTCATTTTACTGCGCAGCAGGGTCCGTCCTGGTCCTGGTTCTTCCGTGCCTCCCTTCCTACTTAAAACAGCTCAGACCACAGACTCCTTTGAGTCGCTGCTGTAGATCTCTCTCTCTTCTCGCTGGCGTTTCATTAAAGGTCCCATATTATGCTACTTTTCAGGTTCATACTTGTATTTTGTGTTTCTACTAGAACATGTTTACATGCTGTAATGTTCAAAAAAAACTTTATTTTCCTCACCCTGTTTCCCCGAATATACCTGTATTTACCTCCTGTCTGAAACGCTCCGTTTTAGTGCATTTCAACAGAATTGCAACGGAATTGCGTTGCCTGGCAACAGTTTGGGTCCATGTTTACATCCTGTCAGCTGATGTCATTAACATACACTGCAACAGGAAATAAACTGGGACGCATTTAGAATGTTTACATTTAAAACCGTGTAATGGTCTAAATATTGTATATTTGTGACATCACAAATGGACAAAAATCCTAACGGCTTGTTTCAAACGCACAATTTCTGAATCCGGGAATTCTCTGTATATTGAGCGCTTTGATACTTTCACAGTATTTATATAGCACTTAAACCTGCTTTATAATATTAAAGACATGGAAATTTCACTTTTTACAATATGGGACCTTTAAGGTTATCTTCTGTTGTGCTGCAACTCTTTTCCTGCTATTGTGTGCTCATCATGTTTATTATTTTGATTATTATTTTGGTATTGAACGTGCTATATAAATACACTGACTCGACTTGGCTTGATTTTTGATTTCCGAACCGAATATGAACGATATATATATATATATATATATATATATATATATATATATATATAAAACAGAGAAAATACACTATTTACAATCTTTACATAATGTATATGTTTGAATGTGACCTGGTGGCAGGCAGAGAAGGAGGTGGTGGCTGCTGGAGAGATGCTGCATGTGCTTCACTGGGATATTCAGCTCAAGGGAATCATTGAGAGAGACAGTGAGACTGGGGCTCCGGTCAAAAAGTCAAACAATGACGTCCTAACGTCTTTTCCTAACCACTTCTCCTTGACCTCGATGGAAAATGTCATGAGGTCAAGGAACGGTGAGAAGGAGAATTCAAAAGGAGTTAGGAAAAGACAACCGTTCAGGACCACTGAGAGAGACAGTGGGACTTGTTTCAATGCTTCAGGACCATGGAGAGAGACAGTGGGACTTGTTTCAATGCTTCAGGACCACTGAGAGAGACAGTGAGACTTGTTTCAATGCTTCAGGACCATGTAGAGAGACAGTGGGACTTGTTTAAATGCTTCAGGACCATGGAGAGAGACAGTGGGACTTGTTTCTGCCTGGTCTTTGATTGATGAATAATATTGACTGTATAAATAAGTATGCCTACAGATTATTTCTTAACCAGAAAACAACATGCTCAGGAGTATTTCCAGCCCTGAGTAGTCGAATAAGGCAGTAGCCAGAGAGACAAAAACCCAGGGCAAAGACAGTCTGAAAAACCAATGGTAAATGAAATGCCGACTTTTTGTCGTTGTGATGTGACACCCGGGTGTGAGGTGGACTTGAGGCGTCAAGTCCACCTCAAAACTAGACTAACTATTGTTCCCATGATCCTAAACATCAGGATCTGTCTCGGGCTTCAAAAATCAAGCTCAGTGACAACCTGAGATAGAGAGAAAGACAGACGCAGCGTGAGAGAAAAAAAGAGTAAGTGAGCGTGATAACGAGTGATGCAGGTAAAGCTTTTTAAGCAGGTGACAAAGAGGGTGTGTGTGTGTGTGTGTGTGTGTGGGGGGAGGGGGTTCTGTTTTATGAAGAGCTGGCAGATAAGTACCAGCTGTCAGAGAGGTTTTATCCAGACGCTGGATGTTTGTTGGTCAGATGGAATGGACTGGAGGTGCGTTGGCTTTGTACTGCAGACAGCCAGGTGCTCAGAGATAGGATTAGCACCGGCTATCACTGTCAGCGCCGCTATCCGCACCATCTGCAAGGATCAGGAGCAGACGCACGCTCACATACACTTATTCAAGAGACAGCAGTTTGTATAGGAAATCATTCTTTAGCTCGATGTAAACTGTAAATAGTTCTCCTTTTATTAATGAACAGATGGGGTCCAGTCAGTGTTGTAATAAGGTAGATAAGATCAAGTATCCAGAGCCTTTAATTAGGAATACTATGATGATAAAATACCTCTGTATGAGTTATAGTTCTGTCTTCAGTGTTTTACTTAAAGACAAAAAACAACACCAGCAGAAAAATGTGTGAAACAGTCACAAAATGTAATCTGTTTGATTCGTACACATCGACACTAATTAATTTTTTTTTTTTCTCGTGACGCTCAGCATGACTTTCTGCTCCAGTCTTTTCAAAATAAAACAACTTAGTTAGGTTTAGGAATATATTGACTTGGTTAGGTTTAGGCAACAAACTTCTTAGGAAAAGATCGTTGTTTGGGTTAAAATAACTCCGGAAGTGACGTAATTTAAATCCGGAAGTTACGTGACAAATAAAACACCAATGACACGAACGCTGGTCTCCTGGGCAACAGGCTGCTGTGTTGTGATTGGTCAACGTCTCCCATCACGGGCGAGATTTTCTAAAGCCTGGAAACAGAGCCATGAGGAGGAGCAGAAGTCTAGTTTTCACTCAGAACACTTGAATTACAATATGCTGAAAGGTTATTGTGGAATTTTTGCCCAATGATGCCAAAAACATTCTGCCCACTGCAGGTTTAAATGAAGTGAAATAGGACAGAATGTGTCATTGGTTATGTTTTAATTCAATCTGGGATTGATATGATGCTCGCTGTCATTTCATTAAAATAAATTTCTCTCTGCAACTTAATCCACCCTGCAGTCTGTGCTCCCTCAACACTGCACACAGGATGGAAGTGTGTACTGAGATAAATCTTTACTTAGTTACTTCCACCTTATGGATTTGCTTGATTCAATGTTTACTGTAGAATCAGATGTACACTGGTAGTCTACTATGTCTAGTGTTCCTGCCATCTGGGAAATCACAGTACAAACACATCTAACAAAGGTTCACTCTCTACGGCAGATGTTGTTGCACTTTGCTTTTCTTCTTCTTCTTCTTCTTCTTCTTCTTCTTCTTCTTCTTCTTCTTCTGTGTGTGACTCTCACGTACTGTTGCTTATTGAACCGAGCCACCTACACTCTCACCACTCGGAGAGAGGAAAAAGGTTGCAGTGAGTCACTCTACAATTTATTATCAGACATTTGTTTATGTACACAGATGATGCCGGCTGGGAGGTGGCCTTTGTTTGATTAGAGTAGAAAGTTTGTTGCGAGGCGGTGTGCAAGTACACTTTTTAATTGTGTTTTAGGTGTGAGCAGTGATATTCAAGTCACTGTCGTGTTTGTGACCGGTGGAGGTTTGTAAGTTGAAGTGCAAGTATAGAAAAATCTCTGTTTTCAGGTGAGAAACTAAACTGTAGTTCTAGCTCAAATATTTACTACTATATATACTAGAGATGTGCACAGTGGTGCAGTGGTTAACACTAGTGCTTCACAGCAAGAGGGTTGCAGGTTCAAATCCCTTGTGTTTCTGCTGCCAGCTCTTTCTTTCTACATAGAGTTTGTCTTTAATAATGGCCAATTCAATTTCATTATAAATGTTATTTGTATTTATTTTAGACAGAGAAAGGTTAAGAAATGTGTGCTAATTTGTAAATAATAGTAATAATCCACAATTAAAACCCCGTACTTCATTCATATATGGAGCTCTACAAGTCACTGCATGTTCTACAACACTGTCCTGTCAATATTTCAGAATAAAAGCCTTGTGTTAACAAATGAAGGTATTCTGTCGACAGAAAAAAAAAATATTTTGAAATGATAGCAGGAAGTGTTGATTTAAAAATAAATCTTTACTTTTTGTTATGTCCGTGACATATTCTACAGATGTCTAGACATCGAAACTGTAGTAATGTTGCTGATATGATGTTAATATAGAGTGAAACGATAACTTTCACTGTCTGTTGTTGCTGTGAACCGCTCGCGGCTCCTCGCGGTAAAAATAGACGAGACCTCGAATCTCTAGAAGAGACGCAGCTGACACGTGTGTGGCTGCTCTAACCTGTTAACATATATATAAATTATATATATTTGTATATATATATAT
>CAKAOH010039455.1:0-23484 GCA_916701665.1 Sebastiscus tertius | reverse complement strand
AGAGAGAGAGAGAGAGAGAGAGAGAAGGAGAGTTTAACATGGCCTATACAATAATTTATAATCTATGATTTAATTCATAGGGACAGAGATGATGCTGCATGACATTTAGAGTAGCTAGAAGGCTGCTGGTCAACCCCCTGCTGCCTTCTAGCTGTCAGCCCAGCTAGCAGCAATGATAGCTAATAGATGAACAATTTCCTGAATGAAGTATTGCGACGTAAGATTGCAGGAATAATATCCTACATATTTGTGAATTCGGGGACATTTTATTAACCTAAATATAAGGTTATTGTCCCAGGGGACCTCCTTGCTGCTGAAAAAGAGAGCCGGGGGATGAGAGCAGGTGTCAGATATGTGCAGAGCACTGAACAAAAGCACCGACACATCACAGACAGTTTAATAATACAGCCCGTTGTCATTCCCAGGGCGTCAAATACAGATGCTTTGTCACGACTGTCGGCATCGGCACCGCCGCACAAGGCACCCTTTAGCACCGGTATGAAACGCACTGGGCGTCCGAAAAAACACAAGGCTTTTATCCAGGGGACTGCTGTTTGTGTCCGGTGCGTTACGTTAGAATCAGCTGTTAGTTTGTGTCCCGTTTGGGTCATTTTCACTGTACAAACGTAATAGTTTTAAGCCCAACCACGTAGTTCTTTCCTAAACCTATAGTCTAAAATCTATAGTGGTTTTGATGCCAAAAATAGCATGACGCCAAGGGCTACCTACAGTATATAGGACCGTTGCTATGCCGCTGGCAACAACACCGGCATGCTCCTTTTTAGATGTGAAATTTTGCAAAAATTCTGAGATCATGTAATGTGAAAGACATTAATTAACAAATTAGTACATTGATTTTCACGTCTGCTATTGCGTAGAATAGTTCAATCAGTTTCAATATGATACACACGTATTTTTAATGTTATTTCGGCCTGATTCAACCTATGCTATAATTAACACATGGGTTCAATGTTATTGTATTTAAGAGAAAAATGACTGACGAGTACTTTTAATTGTTTGAGAGAACGCATTTTCGCAAACTCTGAAGACTCGATTTCAACTACGTGTGTGCGTGTGTGCGTGTGCCTATCTAAGCAAACAGCTTATATATGTGTGTGTGTTGTGTGTGTGTGTGTGTGTGTGTGTGGTCAGACAGAGCAGCACCCATCATCATTTAATGATGGCTTAGCAAAACGGTACATGTACACTCGACAAAGATGAATGATGCTACCGGCTGGTAGAAACTGTTGCATGACGCTTCTCTCTCTCCCTCATTTTCTCTCTCTTTCTCTCTCCCTCTCTTTCTCTCCATCTTCCTGAAGTCTACAGTTAGTAAGCCGGAGCATCTGGGGTCCATTGGGGTGAGTGAGGCAGAGAGCAGAGCTATAGGGGCCAAGTCTTTGATTTTCCTGTCACTGCTGCTTATAATGATTAATGCCTGGACTTTGGGGCCACTCTGTGTGATTATGGGGCCCGCAAGCTCCCGCTCCTCTTGTACCGCTAACTGTGGTGTCTGCAAATACACATGCATGCACAGACACACGCCTACTGTAATGAAAATGGACTGATGGTGTTTAACCGACCCGATCTCATGGGAAGGCGTATAAATTGCACGACATTTCCGCGTGTCATGATTTTAGGATTCTTGAGTGTCGCCCACCCTTTAACCCTTTACTAGACCATTAGAAAAAACGAACAAAAAACCTTCAACATTGTTCACCACAAGAGGTGGATTTTAACATTTACAGATATGTTTAAGATAAGTGTGGATATAAGTATATAGATATGATCCTTTGCCACATTCTGGAATGTTAGGCAAGTTTGGGTTGAGTTTGGATTGTCAAGTGCGCTCTGTCTGAAACACTCCGTTTTAGAACATTTCAACAGAATGGCAATGGAATTACGTTGCTAGGCAACAGCTTGGGTCCATGTTTACATCCTGTCAGCTGATGCCATTCACATCCACTGCAACAGGAAATAAACTGGGACACATTTAGTATGTTTACATTTAAAACTGTGGAATGGTCTAAATATTGTATATTTGTGACATCACAAATGGACAGAAATCCTAACAGCTTGTTTCAAATGCACAGTTTTTGAATACGGGTTGTGTGTATTTCTCCATGGACTGAGTGCTTTGATACTTTCACAGTATTTATATATCACTTAAACCTGCTTTATAACATAAAAGACATGAAAATCTCACTTTTTACAATATGGGACCTTTAAGTTGAGTTTACCATATGCCTTTTAGAATGTTCATAGTATTCATGTATTAATGTCATCACCCTTTAATGATGTCACATTCTGGAATGTTATGAACTTTGGGTAGACACCTCAAGTGTGCTGCTACAGTGCACTTACACTTGACACGTTGATCTCTGAGCGAAGGTAAATTATAACGTTATCGAAATTGTAAATGTAATCTTGTAAAATGTATTTTTTGTTGAGCAGATTGAAGCAGATTTTTTCAGAGCAATATAAAATAGATATTAGAGAGGGAATGACCTATTTAACTTCCTAACACTAGCTCTAAGCAACTTATAAAACACAATTAATACTACTAATGCTAAGATTTATTTTTTTAGCATTAACATAGCATCAAACAACTATAACGACGTAATGTCTACCTGAGCAGAGAATGAAGTCACTCTGTCTCTGTCTGTGTTGTAATCGAGCTTTTCCTTGCTTCCTTGACATAGCCGGGCCGTGCAGGCTTTTATTGCATGTGAGCGTGCCCCACTGGCTAGCTCACATCCGCTGCTCTGCAGTTGATAACAGCGTCCCGACAGAAGCGCGGCGCCTACCCTTCAGGTTAACACTCTTAGTTCTGCTAAGTGTTGCCTTTGTTTTCACTGTTGGCACATCCTAGATATTTGAGACCCCCTGAGATCCCCACTAATGGTCTTAACAAAGCTTCAAAGGTTTTTCCAGCCTCGCAAGTAAAAACAAAAGTGGAGAAATACTGAGTATGGAACATTTTGGAGCATTTTTTTTCTTGAGAAAGTTGAGTTTAATTACAGAACTCTTAATCATTTTCACAATATTTCCACTGGTGTTGATCATCAAACGCAGATATTGTTCGGACATGAGTAGTCTCAGTATGTCCTTTCCCCCGCAAACATTTTAGTCTAATTCACATGTCAGATCGTGGACACGACTTGTAAACACTCATTAACAGCACTGGGACCAGCTATCTGATACATTTCAATCCAGCGACAATGCTCTGTACGGGAGAACTGTGCCGTCTCATTGTGACTGACAAAGGCTCGGCGAGCAGTCTGCCCATCTTTTGAGCACGCCCGCGATAGTGATCAGCGGCAGTCGGCCGTGCCTCTCCGGCTGTGAATACCTCACTATTTGATCTGGCATTAGCAGCTTTTACAGGCTTTAATATGAAGGATTATCTCCTCTTCACTTCTATGTAACGCTCTTGACCTCCCCTGATCACCGTGAGTCAGAGAGATGGAGGAAGAAAGGAGAGAGACAGACAGGGGAGAGTGAGGGTGGGTAGAGGATGGAGTGGGGAACGGAGGAAGGAAATCAAGGACAAAGAGAGAATGAGAAAGAGGAGGGAAAGCAGACTGGAAATGTGGGAGGAGAAAGTGGCGGAGGTAATTAAGGCGAAGAAGAGGAGGACGAAGGGCACAATGTGATGAGAAAAAACAGGCATTTCTTAAGTTGACAAGACAGACGACAACTAGAATTACCACCTCACGGTTGTCCGACAACTAGTGAAGTTGTAGGTCACATCCATGTCTGTCCAAAATGTCATCACTTCATCATTGATTCCTGTTAGACATTTGTGTGAAATTATCATAATTAGCGTATTAATTCACAGTGATCTTGACCTTTGACCACAAAATTCAAAATCGTTGAGTCCAGGTGGACGATTGTGCTCAATTTGAGATATTGCGTTCACAAGAATGGGACGAACGGACGGACGGACGGATGGACAACCCGGCGCGGAGGCATAAAACCAGCTTTCCAACATGTCATCTCAACTCAATGGTTTGTGATAACGTGCCCATGGGTCTGCAGCTTTTCGATCCACTGTTGTCACTGATCAGTCCTCTGTGGATGAAGCTGAGTCATGGAACTCAAGCAGCTGCAGTGTTTGGTTGTAATGAAAAGCCATGAGCCTCAGCCACTATTACTATGAAGGAGAAGTCAGTGACGCGATCCAGAGCTTTTGTGAATTCAAAACTCTTTCTTATGAACACCGTTGGCGCTTATCAAACGTGATAAATAGTTGTATTTCACTCTCGCTTTTGTCAGACGCAGTGACATAACACAGCCCTGGAAGACACAGACAGCACAAGAGATGCACTCCCCAGCTACAAGACAGACAGAGTAGAGAGAGTCGCACTGATCACACTTCAACTTAACCTTAGCAAGGGGACACACTGCAGTGTGTGACGGCTGCGTCACTGAACTGCTGCGCGTCTCATGTGGTGTCTCTGTTGTCTCTGCTGCTGCCAGCTCTTTTATCATAATAATATGATATATCATTTATATTTAGAGAAAGGTTAGTAAGCGTGTGCTCATTTGTAAATAATAGTAATAATCCACAATTAAAGCCCCGTACTTTATTCATTCATGGAGCCCTGCAAGTCACTGCATGTCATACAACACTGTCATGCAAATATTTCAGATTAAAGCCTCATGTTAACAAATGAAGGAATTCTGTCTTTACTTTTTTTCATGTCCGTGATATATTCTACGGATACAGACATTAAAACTGTAGTAATGTTGCTGGTATACAGTCAATATACTGTCAAACAATCATTTTCACTGTCTGTTGTTGATGTGAACCGCGCACAGCTCGCGGTAAAAATAGGCGAGACCCCAAAGTTCTAAAAGAGACGCAGCTGAGCCGCGCTACTCATGCAGGCAGTGTTATTGTTATTTGCTAACATCAAACTTGGCAGTACGCAAGTTTACCTGATGGCTGCTCCCACAATTTTATTCTTTTTTCTCTTTTCGTGAACAGAAGGATAGTTCTGCTACATCCTCTGATTGAAGTTGCAAACATTGACACCCGCTTTGAGACAAGGGGGGAGGCAGGGCCCTTGCGAAATTTGCGGGCCTTAAGCAACTTGTATAGTGAGCGCATATTGCCTCCCAGCTCTTTTATAAGCTCTCTTGTGGGACATTTCAAGCGCTCCTGGGGGCCCTCTGGTAGCCACAGGGGGCCCTAAGCAACGCTTAGTTGGCTTATGCATTCTGCCAGCTTTGGGAGAAGTGAACACTTTGATGTGCTGGTGGCACTAATGAAAAGTCAAAGGACCACTTGTACATGAATGTCTGTTATTTAATTGCAATCCATCCAATAGTCGTTGATGTTTTTCAGTCTAGACCAAAGTTGACTGATAGGCAGACAAATTGACCAGCTGACAGAACCCTTGAGCCACCTCGCTAGCATTGCTAAAAATCAACGAGCCACAGCCTCCGTTGCAGATCAGAGGAAGCCATCGAAGGAGCAAATCAGGACTGCAGATGAGAGGAAGCCATCGAAGGAGCAAATCAGGACTATAGCAAATTTAAAATGCTCAGTTGTTGCAGTTGACTCTAAAGACAATTCACCGTAATCGGTGATTCGACACAAGCAGTTATGTTACATGCCTTTTCTGTGTTGTTTTTCCTTCCCTCTGACAGTTGGTCCCTTAGAAGCGTCAGTGTGTTTCCATGGTAACGCAGTTTCAGTGAGCTAAGTAACTTCTTTTAACGACTTGTTGTAGTGTTAGCTAACAGAAATAAAAGACACACACCTCTGTGTAGTCAAAGATAGAAGTTGTTCATCTCTACCTTCCTGCAACTTCTACACTGGTGACCCCGACGTTTGTCTGCTGGACGTCTCCAGAGACATCTCTTCACGAATATGGCAACTAATGCAGTCTCCATCAAGCAGACACGTTCTGTCTGGATAGGTTTTTGTTGTGTGAAGTGGACACAGCTCTATATAAAATAAGGTTTTTTTTTGTGCCACTAATTTCTTTAACAACTTGCTTCTTAAGCAACTTGCGATTGTTAGGTTGTAGTGGGCTCAGTTTTAAAGCTACAGTGAAGATACTGATATCATATGAAACTAGAAAACTTAAGGAATCCATTGGTTCCAACCACCTTACTAGCTTGTTGCTGTTGTTGCCTGTTGGGCTGAAGTTTGCTATGTTATGATATGAGCATATTGTTTTATGCTAAATGCAAAAATTCCTTCAAGGTACATTTTGAACAGATAAAAATGTGTGATTAATTGTGATTGACTATGGACAATCGTGATTAATCATGATAAAATATGTTAATTGATTTACAGCCCTCATAACCTGTATATACACACTCTAAGAAATTAGTGGCATTCAAATTAATTCAGTCACTGGAGAGTTTTTTTCTCTGCAGAACAAGTAGTTTGAGGGATGGACGTTTACTTGTAGTTGACTAGTTAAGTAAAGCATCTTCTTCCATTATTCCCAACTAAATGCCTATTCATCTGCACATAAACTGGAATTCATCAGAAAACACTGGGGTTTCCCTGAAGGGCAACTTTCCAAACATGGAAAAGGCTAGAAAAATGACAAAAAACTGGCCAAAAAGTCGTGTAAACAGTGAGAAGTTTTTGAAATTGAGCACAGTCCATGCTGAATTTCCTACCATTTTGGATTAACTTCATCATTTGTGTGTTCATGAGAATGTGTGTGCCCTGTATAGCCTCAGTAGAGTATTGTGGAAGCTCCCGAGTGTGAATATGTCTTAACTGTGTGAAATAGAGCAGTCAACTTCAGGCTCCATCAGCTGCTCAGTCAACCTTCCTGAACAAATAGAGATGAGGTTCAAAAACCTTGATGGTGGGATCAACAAGACAGAATATGACAGAGCCCCCATTAGCCCCTGAGCTGTCCTTAACATACTGCAGGCAGCTGCTGAGTCTATTGTACTGCTGCATTTCACAAAGTCTGGGGATAATTGTTACACTGTCATGGGAGAGGTGAACTTGACATTTAATTTTCTACAAACCGCACCGTCCCCTACAATATTTTGCAAAGTATTGCATGTCAAAGGATTCAAAGGATTCGCAGAAAATTCTAAAAAGTCACAGCACATGAAGTGTAGAAATTTAGAGGGGAATTCTACTTATCAGTGTTTCCCTTCCATAAAGTTGGATGGCTAACAAGAGACAGATTTAATAAAATTCAAAACTAATTTCAATAACAGTTGCACACTCTATGAGGTAAAAGTAACCCTTATTTCACTAATATATCAAAGATTAGACCAAAAAAAAGAAAAGAAAAGAATACAACTTTGTGCTACAGTCAACAACCATTGGGCCATTCATCACAACATTTGTGGAATATAAATTATGTCCACATCAGCACCTTAAACATTCCTTGAAAGTTTCATTCAAATCGACCACTAGGGGGTGTTACAAATACAAAAAATGGACATAGTATAACACAAATTACAATGGGCGTGGCACAACAGAAATTGTTTATCCGATCATTACAACATCTTTCAGGACAACGTTGAACCATGAGTGTGCCGGTTCCAAACATGTGCATGGGCCTGCCGCAAATTTGGCCATAAATTGTCCAGACATCACCAGACTTGGTGGATATTTATCATTAAGCTGTTGAAACTTGTGCCCAACATCTTTTTCGAAATTGACCAATAGGTGGTGAAGGCATTGCTGGACAAGAGCCTGGGCATGGCACAAATTGTGCCATAAATCAATAAGTTTGTCCAAACATCACAAAACATGGTAGATATTTATGTTGAACTCAGTTTGACAATTTTTTTCATATGGGCTTGCAGTATTTTTGGGGGGATTTTATTTTGAAACTAGGAATTGTTTTTTGAGAATGGAAGCCTCTGTCCTAGTGGCCTTACTTACTTAAACACAACGTGCATATATGTCTTTGACTCTACATACAGTTCTCAGTAACGTAACAGATCGAAAGCTTTCAACTTCTAACGGGCTGCGTTGGCTAGAACCCCGCAATCGCCACTCGCGGCTATTCTACTTTTGATGGTGTTTCTACAGAGAAATAATGAAGTAGAAAGCCCTAATGCCCTGGTTAGAGGGCCTCCCTGTGCCTTTCCTGAGATCCATTTAACAAGACCACTCACTGCTGCGGGGTTTACTCCCACTACATAACTACATTTATCATCCTGTACGTAGGTGTAATTATTATATTTAGAGAGCAGGGCCACTGGGACAAAGCTGTGCTCAGAGAGGTAGCACAGGTCAAATAAAGAATTACTCAGAGGGAGACCTGAGAAATATCATTGTGGAGGTGCCTTTCATTTCCAAAGCTGCAGACACTGATACCAATGGACACCTTAACAGACACTCCGTCAGCCACTGGCACTGACTACTACTGCTACCTACTGGGCAGCTGTCCCCTAGTTACAGGTTGATGACTGGTGTAGAACTGATGTTTTACTATAGAAAAAGTTTCTCCTTATATGGAACATTTACAAGTTGAAATAGTTTTCCAGCACATGATGTAAAAAGGCAGTTTTAAGTCAAAAACCTTAAAGATTTCTTGGGCGAGAACCCCCAAACCCTTTATCACTGTAGAAACTCAGAATGTAACAATGATTGCTGATACCGGCCAACATATGAATAAGGGGAGTACTGGCACTTGTTTTTTTCCACTTCAAGCACTGGTTTGACACAAATTGTTGTCCACTGAGATTGACTAACATGGCTAACATGTAGTGATGTCACGATACCAGAAATCTAGTAGTCGATACCAATACCAGTGAATTTCCACGATTCTCGATACCAATTCGATATCATGGTAAAAAAAAGAAAAACAACAACAATAAATCCCCTGTGCTGTAATTCAACACACACTCTTTTATTAAAAACATTTGAACATTACAAAAACAGAGGCATGTAGCCTTAAAGTAATAAATAAAAAGAATTGACCCATTTAGTTCATTTTGGCGTATCAGTGACATGTTATCAATCGATAGTCAGACGACGGACGCTACGTACTGACCTTGAATGCATCTGGTCAGTCAGCTCAGAGTAGTAGGAGCAGGAGGCAGAGGATTTATTGTCAAAATGAAAAGCAAACGCACCTATTTGGCAATATTTCACGTTTAATCCCAACGCTATAAGGGAGCCATAACGTTAATGAGGTAATCACCGCGAGGTGGACGGAGCCGTCACAGCCGGTGAGCACGGAGCAGCGGCGCCAGGTAGACCCCCGCAGCAGAGCCCTGCAACAAAAGTGCTACCGGAGAGGCCAGACACACCGCCACCCGACAGTAAAGATCAGAGTCAGTGCTCTGCACATGTTGACCGTCATCTTTTCTTGTAAAATGTCCGGTGTAATCAGTAACACCGGTGTTGTCACAAGTTTATTAACCGGTGGGAACATTTCCTCACTGTCACATCACTACAAACAACCATTACAGGCATCGTACGGTACCTCCGGTACTGTAGAAAAAGAGTACCATCACGTTTTTTAAAATTTTGGCATCGACTTGGTACCGAAGTATCGGTTCTCATGACATCCCTACTAACATGGAAAAGCTAGCATGCTACAGCTGATAGACAACAACAGGTGCACTGGCAAAACCGTCCGGGTAAAACTCACGCACACAGAATGTCTGTTTTGTAGTAGACATAAATAGACTATTTTGACAGCAACTGATTGGATCACGAGGCATACCAAAGTCATAAAGCTGTTCAGGTAGAATACACATAACGGCACACAAAATGCTGTGTATCAAATAAAAAAGCCTCCGCAGATGTATCCCATATACATATACTGCACTAGCTGCAAAAACATTATGTTTTGCAAGTCATAAAGTGATGCATGTTGTACAGGAAAGGAGGAATCCACGACATGAATGCTAACACTAATGTAATCCAAACCAAACTGAAACTTTGCAGTGCTTTGGACACGACGGCAGTCTGCAAGCTCTGCAGGAATATTCAGCAACATCACTCAAGGACAGAGGAGAATAGAGAGGGGAGGACAGATACAACACATTCAAGGTGCTAAAGAATATACTAAATGTTAGGAGAATTATATTATATATTATATGGCAGTATGACATCTTGCTGTCAACAACACTGTTGAGATTCTGCAGGGTTTTGTTGGTTCTGCAGGTTTTTGCATTGTTGATGAACTGTATTTACATTTTCAAATGACCTTAAATAAATGTCGACTGCACATCAATGTTACGGCACCGAGTGATTTTTAGCTCACATATAAATGATTGTGACATTAGTACTCTACGCGTGGCAGACATTCCAGTGCTAACAAATATTTCCAACGTGCGCTGCATCTACTAATGCACGCAGACATGTTTTTATCATACTGACTCCAGTTTGCCAAAACCAAGTAAGAAAGGCACATTGAAATTACATCTTTCTGCCAGGATTTGTTTTCCAGCTCTCTCTGAAGACGGACGTGTGACTGTGCATCAGAGAGCCAATTGATTTTTCCCTCGGCTGTCTGCTGTTAATGAGCATCAGCAATATAATGCCTGTGATATCTCCCATTTGCTTGAGCGGCGAGAGTGCTACTTTGTCAGACTGAGCATGAAAGAGCTGTGGTTTTCAGATCAGCCTGCGAGCCTGTTCCCTCTTCCCTGCCACCTTCTCATACACTCTTAATGGAAGCAGGACAAAGAGCTGGGTGCGCCGTTTCCTTGTAAATTAGCAGCCTTTGGATGTGTCTCATTTGAACACAGAAAGCATGGGGCGCTATGAACTAAGGCTGACTACTGTGTCTGTGTGTGTGTGTGTGTGACGCATGAGCAGCTTTGCCTGCCTCATACCTCCAGAGGTGGGGGAGGTTGAGAGGGGGGGGGCTGACAACATGGAGCATATCTGTCACATTCAGCACAGCTCTCCAAACCAATTCCCTTACAAGACACCGGCTCCGTCCATGACCCGAGACAAACCTGCAACTTAAAGCTGCTTGTTAGACATTAGTGTATCCTCGTCAAATTTACCAAGACACCTATCTGTAATTACTGTAAATCAATGACACTGTGGAATGGAAGTGGCATATTCTCATTGGTGCAGTTGATTCCTGTCATATATTTGGCTTTTCTAAAGGACGAACATGTTCACAGTCATTTTTCTTCTTTAGATTTAAGCAAAAACACAACAACACTCAAGTTTAGGAAAGAACTTTGTGTTTTGGGTTAAAATAACTTTGAACACAAAGACAGCTACATATTGTTGGTTTCAAACGGGATGCAAACTCTGATCTCCTGGGTTTATATTCTTTCAGTGATCTACCATGTGAATAGATAATAAAAACCCACTAGTGGGTGTAGTAGGCCCCTATTGACCCATATCTATGGGGCTTATAGCCTGACAACAGTGTAATTGGCTGCCCACCTCTTCAGCCACATTCTCCATTCCCCAGGCCCCTCCATTGCCCTCTGACTTTATGAAGTCAACCCTAGGTGAGACTACAGTACCACCACTCACCATTTATCCCATTTCTTAGTATACTTGCTATTTGTTTGTTTGTTTAGCCAGAACACCATATTAGCATTGCAAATGCTAAGTATCCCGGACTTGTTTGTGCTTCGTAATCATTTTATTACCTTATTTTTCCCTTTTCCTTTCTCCTGTTTAATGATTTTGTGAATTGTTGTTGAATTGTCTGTTAGCAGGATTACTCCAAAAGTCCGCAATGGATTTGAATGCGGATTTGGATCATGATCTGGCTTCAGGAATTTTTTTAAGGATTCCGATCAGCCAGAACATTTCGACCTCAGGGTATAACACATGCGCAGTGTAACTGATGATGTGTTGATGACGCATGACCCAGCCTCTTTCCTTCAGAAAGACAGAGAGAGAGAGGAGGACAGCTGTAGATTCAGCGTTTTTTCCACATTAAACTCTGTAAAATTCCAGTTGAGTTGGACCAAAGCACATTTGGTGATTGTTGGAAAGAGTAACGATGACGGTTTAGGTGAGTTTTATTTTGTGTCTGTCCAGTTTGAATGAAGTGTTTTACGATGCTCCACTTTGTATAGCTGATCTCAACATAAACAAAAATACACGTGGATGATGGCGCAAACTGCATGGAGAGGGTGGGGGCAATTGTACTCGGCCACCTTGGCGGAGGTCTGCGCTCTCCGAGTGCCTTTCTAGTTTATTTTTTTGATAAAATCCCTGTGGCTCTTGCTGAACAGCACAGTGGACCAATGCCACTTCTGAAGTGCAACGCTACTGAGCTCAAACAAACAAACTACAAGATCCCCTTAGAGGTAGGGTTGGTAAAGATTTTAGAAAAAGAAATGCTGTCATATTAGTTGAAACATCCTGACAGCATTCAACAAATCAAATGCTCTGACAAAAATAAGAAAATTAAATCTGGTATCTGCGGCTGTTGCAGAACCGTAATAAACCTGTCCAATCATTCTAGTTTGGCCCTATTGCGATGATTGGATGGTCTACAGTACCTGCCTCCCTGTCTACCTGCGGGCCCTCTGCCTGTGCACTCACTGTGCGTCACCAGAGTCTTCCACAAGCTGCAAAGTTGACAGCTGTGATTACTAACAATAGCCATGTTCATTGTTTACGCTCATAATGATAATTTTGGGGGAGTGTCTTTGGAGGGAGGCCTGAAGGGACAGACTGTCAGTGTTGCCGACTTGGTGACTTCTCTCTACATTTAGGGACTTTTGGAGCTGCAAGCTACTTCATCTAAACATATTTCATAAAGATCTAGTGTACCCTTGCTAGTTCCTTAAGATCACCGACCCTGCCTTTAAATATTGGACATATTTACCCTCATCTCTATCAGTTGGCGCTGTAGTTTTTGTGTACACCAGCCTTCTTTGTCCCTTCTGAGAGAGTATTCTCCAAAACAGGGGAGGTATTATCAAATTAGCCAGGGAAGAAACTTTTGTTTCTAAATAAAATCAATAAAAGCGTCCCCTTAGTTCTCTCCCAAACAGACTTCTTAGTTACACAAGCACTCCCAATCCCCAGTCACAGAAGCACTCGCCCAAATCAACCCCTCTTTATTGCAATCTGCTATTTTGCCCTAAACCTACAAAGTCACTCAAAATCCATCCATCCAGCCATGAAGCCACTTAGCAAATCTAGCAGTAGGCTAATACCAAGTAATGCCTAATAATAAGCACAGTTTATGAAAAAGCCCAAAGACAATCCCTATTGGATACAGCAGCAGCTCAAAGTGCAGCAGCAAGACTTCCTTTACTTATTAAAATCACTGGTATACAACCTGTGATATCATTGATCAGCAGCAAGAGCTTAAGAGCAGGGAGTGCTTGGTGGCTTACCCTTTTAACTCCTGGAAAGCATGGTGAGTACAGCTAATACTAAGCTCAGGATTAAATCACACTGAACTTCAACAATACTTGTCTGTCTGATTCAACCAGAAGATGTAGCCTCGGTCTGGGTCTCATTCACATCAACGGAGGAGGGGAAATAACTCTGGATTCAGCTATTAGTGCATTTTATAACTTTTTGGACCTAATGATTTAAATAAAGACTATTCAAGTGTTACAGACGTCTCTTATTTATGACGGCGTATTAGGGCCACATTGAGGAAAAAAAAATAAATCAGATTTCGAGAATAAAGTCAGAATTTTACGAGAATAAAGTCATAGGTTTCCGAGAAAAACAGTCGTAATATTATGAGAATAAAGTCAGACGTTTACGAGAAAAAAGTCAGAATATTATGAGAATAAAGTCAGTAGTTTACGAGAAATAATTTGTAGTTTTACGAGAATAAAGTCAGAAGTTAACGAGAAAAAAAGTCGTAGTATTATGAGAATAAAGTCATAATATTATAAAGTAGTAATGTTACGTATTATTTTAGAGGGGAAATAGTGTGAAAATGAGGAACGTGGAGCATCTTGTGAAGTTCTACTTTAGTTTAGGTTTCACTAATAACCAAATACTTTATCTTTTGGCTCATCAGCAGCACATTATCATCAGGATCAGGACCTGGAAAAGATTGAGCAAGAAACTACGTTTATTCTGATGAAAGAACCACAAGGACCTGATGGAGGAACTGACTCTTTAGTGGAGGAGAAAATTACTTTAGTTATGACTTTATTCGCGTAACAATGCAACTTTTTTTTCTCGTAAAGTTATGACTTTATTCTTTGAATATTACAACTTTCTTTTTCTCGTAATAGTATGACTTTATTCTCATTAAATTACGACTTTTTTTCTCATAATATTATGACTATATTCTCGAAATCTCAGATATTTTTCCCCTCAATGTGGCCCTAATACTCTGTTGTACAGTACTTTCCCAATGTAAGTCTATGGGAAGAAAATGTTGGGCCCAATGGCATCACCTAACGGACACAGACGTTGTAGTACCATCATTTAGCCATTATTACGCTCTTCCTGGGGGATTGACTAATACGGTATGAACAAAAACAGCAAGCATGGTTACAAATACATTCAAGTTTAAATTGTGTAAATGCAGTATAATGTCCATTTCCACAGCAATAAATCTACAACAGAGTCATACTACCACATACCACTACAGAGCACAATCTTCTCCTAACCTTAACCAGGGACTTTTAGTTGCCTAATTTGAACAAAATCTTAATCACAGAGGAGGCAGATCAGAAATCAGAAAGCAATGGGGGACTTTTGGGTTGGCACTGTAATAATATCTCACACTTTGCCAGGTCACTAGTTTTACTGCACTCTGAAAATGCCAGCGTCCACTTGCCCTCAAAAATCAACTGTCAGGGATTTAGAAGAAGTGATTTGTCCCCAGACACTGACACAATTTGGGCATTTTACACTCAGTTTTTCGGTGGTTTGGCAACGACTCAGGCCTGCTGAGGATGTTTTACACATGGGGAGAGTGCCACCTCTCAATTACAGTAAAAGGGGAAATGACAGGATGAGCCCTGAAGACACTGTGCTATTCATTTCTGCAGATTACTCTTCAATATCAGCCGACAGATTAGCTGAGAGAGGCCTGCGCAAATAGTCCCAATTGTGGCTGTCTGCACTGCAAAGTGTGTGGTCATTACCGCAGGAGCAAGAGAGTGGAGAGATACGTGCTTCTGTGTGTGTGTGCGTGTGTGTGTGTGTGTGTGCGTGCGCCTTAGCAAGCCTCCAAGAATGTGTAACCCAGAGACACTCTGCCCACACCAGAGTTTGTGTGAGTGTGTGATTGTGTGGACATGAAATGGCCTTAAATTGTCCTCCCGGCCATCAGGCACTGCAGTCATGGTTTCCAGGTGATGTCCGGTTATCTCCATGGAAACGTGTCGTTAAGGGAAGTCGTTAGGTTCCTGTTAGCCGAGGTCTCTGTGTGGAGATAACGAGATTCAGGCTGACATGACAGCCTGGATGGTCTAACGTAGTGTTTCTCAAATGGCAGGGTTGAGACCCGAAGAGGGTCGAGAGAAGCTTTCAGAGGGTCACAGAAAAACAACCAACGTGAGGTTTACACTGTATCCCAGGGGTCATTCCATTTTCACCTCTCACACAGACGTACATTCAGTGGAGAACCAAATATCCTGGATAATTGTTGCTTTCTTTACAAATCCAAATTAAAAGTACAACTGTGTAATGTGTGTACAAACAGGAACTTAAAGCTAGGGTAGGCAATTTCATTTAGAAGTGTTTTTCATGATTTTTTAATGCCAGAACTAAGGATGTCCATAATTAACCATTTAACCGTTAACCGACATTAAGCATTTTAACCGATTAACGCTATCGGTTAATACGGTTAAAAGGAATGTTAATAATTAACTCAAAAGCTGAGCGGTTCAGAGGAGCGACTCGTCTCTTTAAGGAGAAAAGCTGGTCCACCTTAACAGCCCACCTTAAGAGGCGGAGCCGGAGTTGCAGGATACAGGAAGTCGGTTCCGGTCTCTGGCTCGCTTGAGCGGAGCGGAGGAGTTGTAGTTTCATTTCAAATAAACTGTACCCACACTGCTACACCTACGTTCACAGCTAGAACGCCACCAACAACCTCACACTCACCGCCAACACACACACACGGTCTGTTGGAAACTTGCTAAAGTTACTTAGACTACGTGTGCGGCGGCGAGCACGAAGCCTCCGCCAATGCTAGAGCTGCTAACGTAGCACAAATACACACACTGTTTGTAGGAAACTCGCTAAAGTTACACCGGGCAGACACACAGCTGACAACCTGCTAAACTAAACTAAATGTGCGGTGGAGACTTTTACTGGGAAAGTGGCTGCATGTCCGTGACACTACATGCAGCATCGTAGCTGCTGAGTTAACGCTCCCGAACGGTGAACTGGAGACTCCCAGCAACCAATATCTGTTGTGCTCCTGCAGCTGGTACGAGGCAAAAATCTTGTCAGTTAACGGTTAATAATCGGTTAACGAGGGTCAGTTATCGGTTAAGAACATTTTTCAAAATGAGCATTCCTAACTGACATTTATGTTAAATGCATTCAAATGGCCCCAATGGATCGACCATGGATGGATTAAGAGAACGGAGCTGAGGGGAGAGCTAATATCACTGTTCATGACTTGACTGGGTGAATTTTTATGTAACTCACCTGTTGTTATATTAAGGCTTAAAACTAGGCATAATTGAGAGCGTGGCAGCTTTGAGTGATGGGTGGGTGCTGCACCAGGTCACTGCTGCGTCGCCCGGCCCGCCTCAGCTCCACCAACCATCCACCTCTTTGCCCATTTAGCTGTGAGTTAAGTGACCAAAGCCACCCGGCTTCACAACGGTGTTACGCCCCTGAAAATGGAGAGACATAATCAGGAGAGTGACGGTGACGTTTCCTCAGAGACAACTTTACTCTGATGAGGAAAATACCTCGGCTTCCCCTGGTATAATAATCCATCTCAGGACCCTAGATTAAGACCATCTAGTAGATCACAGATCACCACTTTCACATCTTACATTGAACAATAAAGAATAAAGTCAACAATGTAACATCACGTTTTAACCATTTTTAAACAACATATGACAGGTTTTAACTATTTTATCTACTTTTAGTGGTTTTAGTCAGTCTTTGTCTGTCTGATGTAATGTATGATGCATGATCTTTTTAACCTCATTACAGATTTTAACATCATTACTTAGCCTACTATGAACTTACTATGCTTTTACATTAACAGTAATACACATTAATGGCCTTTTTTAACTTGTCACAACGGCTCTTCAGAAACCCATGGGTGATGTCACAGAGACCACGTCCATATTTTATACAGTCTCTGGTCTTCACACAACACTAATCAAAACCTACATTCAGCATGTTGAGTTTACAGGGAAAGTAAAAAAGCAGAGTTTAAACAATGAATGAAATTAGAATTAGAGGAGAAATTCCAATTTGCAGCCACCACAAAGCAGTGAAAGGACAGACTAGGGCTCTTGCAAATAAAATCAGAGTCCTTTGGGAATCTTGGCAAGTAGCCTCCAGCAGATAGATGCTCTCAATAGGTTGTGTTTTCTCCCATGATTCCCTGCTCCTTGCCCTCCACCCACCCCTGTGCAAACCCCTTCATACATCACGGTCCTTTTTATTTATGTCATTACTTAAAACCAGCCGGTGATATTAAGAAGCAGGGCCTATATAACCTATTTTACAGCCAGGCTTATTGTAAGGCTGGGAGGAGAAAATGGGAATTAGAGAGAGGGGGAGGAAGGGAAGGAAGGAAGAGAGAGATAAGGAGAAAACAGGACCTTTAATCCAGTCGAGGCTCCCAGCAAATACCTGTCTCTATGATGTTTTTATTGTGATAATAACGGCAGCATTGCAACGGATTTGTCCTGATCTTGTAAAATTATAAATATTGATTTTTGTGATGGGAGATGGGGGTTGAGAGGAGAAGGGGAAAGCCACGATAACAGACCATGTGGATGGAAGTGTGGATCAGTGTTGATACTGAATTTTTCTACCCAGCCTCCGAGGAAAAGAAGCTATCGAGCTTTCTATATCTGTCCAATGTCTTTCTCATCTCCTGCTCTGTGATAGAGCTCTGTTCTGACTGTTATTGTAATTGGCATAAATTCAGCAGTTACCAGAGATTACTTTTTGCAAAGAAACACACCCTTTAAAGGAGGCTGCTTATTGTCAGGTTAAGGTACATACATTCTCAATAGCGCCCCCTACAAAATTTCAACAAAATAGGCCCTCGCAGTACGTTTCACCTAGATGTACGAGATTTGTTAGACATATCGATCACATGTAGACTTGAGAAAGTCTAGAAAAGTCTCTTGAGGCCATGCTCTAAACCCAACAGGAAGTCGGCTATTTTGATTTTTGTGTGAATTTTTCGTATATTTTTGGCCATTTCCAGGCTCTGTACTTTAACAAACTACTCCTACAGATTTATCCCCATCCACTTCAAATTTGGTCAGTACAATCTTAAGACCTTTGTGATGAACAGCTGCTCAAATCGTGAGTTTTCATGAAACGGTGTTGACGTGGCGTGGCGGGGAATTTACTTGATTCGCCATTAAACGATAAACTGTTGTAACTCGAAGGTATTTGGTCAAACCTGCCCCAAAATTGACCTACTTCATAGCAGTCCAGGCCTGAGGACATCTAAATGGCCATATTGGCTCATGTTCATACAGCCACCTACTGACAACAGGAAGTCAGTGTGATGTGACATCAAACATCATCCGTGCCATTATTGAGTTATGGTGATACCACCTACTGGACTGTCTGTAAGCTGACTGTACAGCATTGTGTTGCAACGGGTTAGGGTTAGAGGTTAGGGTTAGGGTACAAAAGCGCGGGGGCGAGGGCCTGATCATCGCTGCTCGCAGCTTTAATATTATATTTATACTTCATATTTAGGGTTTTCACTTGAACATATTTGTATGATTTATTGTAAAAAAAAGCTGTGCAAATTAATAAGGCACAATCCTTCACTTGGGAGATGTGGGCATCTTATCACGTCGAGCAATCTGTAGGAGATCGCAGGGGGTGGATGGATGTGGATGGATGGATGGGGATGATTAAGGGCCCCAGTATGCTTAACAAAATGCTTGTCGGAACATCCAACAATACCTGAAAGCCAACAATCATGTCCACCTACGCTGTGATTGGCCAGGTGTATGGAGGTGTGAAGGTAGGCAGGATTTGAACTTTTCTCTCAAACTCTCTTTTTGTTCTTCATACCACTTTTTCCGTCACTTTTCATGTGAAAAACCAAGCTCGTTGCTTACATATGCATTCACATTCAAGACGAGACGCGGCACATTTGTACACACTCTGGTCCATCTAATGTCAGTCTCCTCTTTTGACTGCAGGAGGAAGTCTTCCCTTTGTGTCCAGAGGCTTATTGACATAACCCGCTGTACAGAAGGAACTGTGCAAACCACAATCTGAGGCACTTGACCTGTTTTGTCTTTGCCGTGCTGCCTTTCATTTGGTTTCTATGGCGGCCCTGGCCTGTGCTCTCCTTAGATGGAGGGGAATGTTTGGCCAACTTGACCTGTTGTCTCAGAAGCTCTGGCTACTCAGAAGCGTCCAAATATTGAAACAGCAGGATGTAATCCCAGATTTGGAATGGGATACATTTAGTTAAATGTTTGCCCAGCCACAAATCGTGTAGGGCGTTGCCAAGTGGCACCGAGACAGATGATACCACTGGGCTGGAACAATTGAGAGAGGGAGTGTGGCGGGGCATTTGGATGAGAGGGCTGGGTGGACAGAGTGAGAGGAATGAGGCGGTGGCTGTTGAAAAGAGTCATTCATGGAAGGATGGATCAGTGGGCAGGCCAAGCAGAGCCACGGAGAGATTGCTGGAGCTGCTTTCATGGCCAGACGTTTTCTGGCTGGGCCCATATGTGCTCTCATGGGGCTCCAAAAGCCTTCAGGCTGCCTCCCAAAAAGCCCTCAAACTCATCCCCGAGCACGTCCCACTGTGACAAGGACAAGGTGGTTCAGCCACCTGCGCCACACACACCCAGGCTGACGCCAAACTGCCACTCTAAAGCCAACCGTTTGTGCCATTAAGTTATTCGGTATAGCCACAGAGTCCTGTGCATGTTAACTTTGAAAACCCTAACCCCGTACCCAAACAAGTTATACATTTCCCTTTAAATATTACAGTATTTGCAATATTACCGCATTCCATATAAATTCTAATCCCCCTCTTAGTTTCCTCATTCCATTAAACACAATCAGACTGCTACGGTACTGAGATAGTTAAAGGATAATTCCACCTAATTCTAACTTCAGTCTAGGCCAGGGATCCCCAAAGTGTTGGGTGCACAAGCTGCCTGTAGGGGGTGCGTGAGAGGAAAACATGTAATGGCGGTGTAATGGTGTAATTCTTTTTTAACGCATTAATGCAATCGACCTTTCGGAGGTTGTAGTGGCTCAGTTCTAAAGCTGGAGTTAAGAAACTGATATCATATGTGTTACGTTTCCCCGTCTAGGGTCTACGGGATGGAGAGAATACATTCTACCCAGGAAAGAGAGAGACTGTCAATGAATGGGTGTAAACAATAATGATACAGTTTATTAATAAAAATGAAAAGTGTACAAACACCGACTTAAATCTACTTCCTATAACGCAACACAACATGGCACGTCACACCTCCTCCAATGAGACCAAACTCGTAAGTTTGGTTAGAGGAGCAAACCAGCATACAGTCGACATTGACTCACCGCTCGCCACCAGGAGGCACTGCAAAACCATCACAAAACCGAATCACAAAAATTTGGATGAGGACGGACCACCTTTCTGGACACCAGCAGATGCCTCACCAATCAGCGGAAGGGACACCACGGGAGAAAACTCAGGACCTGCCACACCCTGACCCTCACTCAGAGTGCAGTTCACCATCTCACCAGATGGTAAACTTTCCTCAGAGAGGACAGAAACACAAAAGGGGTCAGACACATCAGACAAAACAACATTAGCATCAGGAGCAGGATGGACATTACCCCCAGCTATGTCGTTCCCCATGACAAAGTCAACACCTTTAACTGGAAAATGGGAGCGAACGTAACAATTGGGGGTTCGTCCGGGATACAAAAACACAAAATCCACGCAACACAACACGGCACGTAGCAATATGAAACTGGAAAACCTAAGGAATCCATTGGAATCAAACCATGTAGTACGTGCTTGTCGGGAAGGAGGTCAAATAATTCTCCAAACCTGAGCTGCAGTAGGTGGTAGGCACCCAGAACCCCTAGTCCTTTAACTCATGGTTGGCTGTATTTAAAATGTGTTACAAATTGGTTATCAACTGCAAGACCTCCAACGGAACTTGTATTTAAACGGGTGTTTTCTAAAATGACTATGATGCCGAGGAGAGCTGTTACCGTCCAATCCATTCCCAGCAGCCATCCCAGACACTGTCTTCCCGCGGTCGGAGAGGACCGGAGGCACCTCGCCCTCTGAATGCTAAACCGAGCCGAGACCGGTCAGCCGGTGTGCATTAATCAGATCCGACTTGCATATCTGAGCCGCTTAATTGCGTGGAGGGAAATGTCAGAAAGCAAATGAGTCTAACGTGTCAATGTGTTAATTCTACTATTGATTTCATCGATGCTCCGTTCGCTCTCTCAGCTCATTAACGCTGACATGTCAGACCACACACCCACAGACAGAGAGTTGCATAAGGATTTCTTCTTTTTGGAGAAAGTGACTACATTTTATAATCAGTCTGAAAAATAAAATCCACCCTGGACCATGCTCATCAACAGCTGCATTCACATTGACGTTTATTATTTACAGAGATAACTGCCGGGTAACACAACACCCTAAACTAGTGTGAGTGGGCTCGAACAAGGCCAGCCCAACATCTGTGCTGATTTCCAACTAATCCTGTTTTGATAGGTCAGACATAGAACCAATCTGTGATTTGACCTGATAGATCCTTTCTCTTTCTGAGCTGATGTGTCCAAGCATTTTACACAGCACCTCTCCGCCTGTGCGTAGTGCAGCCACCGGAGGCTTCCTCTCAGCCTTTACAGACAGAGCGATCAAATCTCAATCAGATCTCTATGTGGACTGGAGACACACATTAATACCAGGTTTAAATGTAAAGATGCATTTTAATGTAAAGTCTAAAGGACGTCATCCACAGCATCAGGGTCAACCCCACCCTTTCTATTACGGTAGTTCCGTGCTTACGTCATATCGGATGGATGGGAAATATTCCCATGGTTACGTGGATGTGAGCGTTCATGTCCTGAGACTGCAGAGTCGGTTCAACTTGCATGTGTGGCAAGACTCAAACAGAGGGTTTGCACGCTGTATTAAAAGCTCTAAGCAAGTTTAATTGTGCAACATTTCAGTCTCTAGGAATTATCAAATCACAATCATAAAGCAGAACAAGTAATATATACATAGACACGAACACATTCATCACTCAGGTGATGGTGATCTGCATGATTGAGAAACAATCTGCTCTCAAGTTGTCCAATCAGAGCAGAGCTGAACAACGCTGTCTGACACTCCCACACAGAGGACGGAACCTCTATTGAAAGGAACTAGAAGGATCAAGATCAATATTAAACAAGACTATATTAAATATAAGATTAAAAAAATATATATTATGTATTAATATCTAAATATTGTATATTTGCGACATCACAAATGGACAGAAATCCTAATGGCTTGTTTCAAACGCACAATTTCTGAATACGGGCTGTGTGTATTTCTCCGTATATTGAGCGCTTCGATACTTTCACAGTATTTATATAGATATATAAAAGACATGAAAATCTCACTTTTTACAATATGGGACCTTTAAGACATCAGGGTATAACACATACGCAGTGTAACTGATGACGCGTTGATGATGCATGACCCCGCCTACTTCCTCCTTCCTTGTGAGAGCAGAGAGATACGTGTGTGGATGTGTGTGCGGGAGCTGCTGTCCGTCTGCGGTGAGAAAGAACAAAGCGGTAGATGACTGGATGAGAGACAACGTAGTGTAACATTATACAGACATAACAAGACTGCTGAATGAGAGAAGCATCCGCCGATACGTTACACGGAAACACACCGTGTTAATAATAAGCCGATCACCTCACGGTACCGCCAGCTGGGAGCTGGGATCTGTTTTTAAAGTCACGCACCTCGGCGGAGGTCTGCGCTCTCCGAGTGCCATCCTAGTTCTTATTCTTAATCTTCTTTCTTGTGAAAGTCAATAAAGAGATGTTTAAAAAAAAGAAGTCACATTTACAGTTGTTTATGTTTGTAAATTAGAAAAGAAGGAGACTTTAGCACAAACGCTAATGTGGGTTGTTGTGTTGTGTAGCAGGCTGCTCTGCATATGATACAACAGCTTTACGCAAGATTGGGATGGCTGTATCAAAATAAGGTGGATGAAACCTGGACGGGTTCTGGCGTGGATGAAACCTGGACGGGTCCTGATGTGGATGAAACCTGGTAAGCCTGTTCTTGCTGCTCACCACCATTGTGTTGCTGCTGCACTTTAAACACACTGACACTTAAAACTCTACCTGTGTACCCGTGTGTGTGTGTGTGTGTGTGTGTGTGTGTGTGTGTGTGTGTGTGTGTG